>VXBP01010626.1:47252-86947 GCA_013400115.1 Rhinopomastus cyanomelas | reverse complement strand
AAGTTCCCCAAGTTCCCTGAATTCCCTCTTAATAGTCTTAACTCCCCTCTCACTAGCCTCATCGCCGCCAGCTTGTACAACCAACAGTGGATAATAGTCTGTAGCTTTTATGAGTTCAGGTATCCTCCTGGTGATATCCTGAACCCAGGCTCCCGGAAGGCAGCAGACCTCCCTGTGGGAAGGGTCTGGTCTACACACAGGACCTTCCGTCCCTTTCAGAAAGGAGTCTCCTACTATCACCACCCTTCTCTTCTTTTTTGTATTAGAGGTTTGGAGTTTGTTTTTTGTAACGGTTCTCTTTAGGGGTCTCTGGTTAAGACAATGTCTTCAACCTCCTCATCCTGATCCCCAAAATCCAGTGGCCCGAACCTATTCTCCAAGGGCAGATGGAGAGGTGGCATCTGGAAAGGCACAGGAGGGGAGGAGAGGGTTCTGTTCCCCCCACGGATGGGAACCTGTTCCCATTCCTCATCATCAGGGGGAACCCTACCTTCTTGGTAGGGTCTTGATTTGGTGTCCATGTGCAGTTTAAAAGCACGTAAGGGCTTTGGCAGGGACAGGATTAAGCTCCTCTCTAAAGCATTTGATGTCCTGTGTTCTACAGTCAGTTTGTGCATGTATAAAAAAATAACAGCTGGGAAAAACCTAATAGTCTTCCATTTTTGACATGGAATGGATGAAATAAAAATAATCAATGTGTTAATACCAGTATGTTGTGCTTTGCTGTAGAACGGTTACTAAATATTAACTTTCCCACACAGGGTTAGGACAATGCATACACAGAGAGAATTAACAGCTAACGAAAGCAACAAAACAAACTCTGGTGCAAAATTAACACGTCTCAGCCGATTTAGTAAAGAACATGGCAGCAACCACCCCACTGGTACACAAAGCTGCTTAGGGTATCATGGGTGAAATAAACAGATTTACAAAGAGCTACAGTGGTCCAGCTACAAGCTCCTGGGGTTTTTCTTCTTAGCTGAATCAGAAAATAATGTTCAGAGAAGTCACTAATTTTTATTTTCAGTGTAGAAAAGACTATCAGCTGAAAAAAAATCTGTCAGTGATTACATTCATTGTGTATGATTATGTAAAGAATTATTCTGTGACCAGAGTGTCATAATAGTTAGAGATGTTCTGAAATAGTTATTTTCCTCTACTGGCCTAGGTCTAGCAAATAGCGAATCGCCGCAGGAAGCCTGAACTGTGACATACCCCTGGCAACTGTTTTTCAAGTTCCTGTGTTGATTAAGGTAGTACTTGGGAAATGGACTTGGTAATAGAACTGCTTGTATTCTCAGCTTCTAAGAGACCAGAATCAAGGT
This sequence comes from Rhinopomastus cyanomelas, assembly GCA_013400115.1. Lineage (NCBI taxonomy): Eukaryota > Metazoa > Chordata > Aves > Bucerotiformes > Rhinopomastidae > Rhinopomastus > Rhinopomastus cyanomelas. Next base: position 85,622 of record VXBP01010626.1, on the reverse strand, counting down.
GCTAACAACTACTTGAGGTACTCCCTCGCATAGTCGAAATAAGAAAACTTCGTATTATTATGTACTGATTTTACAACTGTTCTAAGCAGTTGACAAAAAACTGTCAGAAAACTAATAGGGCTTCTACTGCCTAACAAAATAAATTAAAGCAATTATGAAAAAATCTTTATTAGGTGGAAGGTCCTATTTAGGGTTTTAAAGTCTCAAGGGCACATGAGGAACATATTTCAGATAAAGAAAAGAGCATGTTAGCTAGAAAGGATGGAGAAAGTTATTGATTAGAAATATGGCTTAATTTTCACTAACAACATTAGAATGCTTAGCCCATGAAAAATTTATATCAACATATCCCCAGCAACCATGCATATTTTAGAACCGTATTTCACAGAGAAATACAGTACTTCCTTCTAATTAATGATCTATTACTTTATTATACAGAAATTAAAAACTAGACTTGCAAAAGACAAATACATTAATTTCCAAAAATTGTTGTGATGGAAGAAATACAAAATGAGATTTTCTGCCTCTTAAATACATTAAGAACATTAAATCCAGTGAAGAATTCGCTCATTTCAAATTCCATTTCAAGTGCTGTATTCCTTCCTACACTTGGCAAGGAAATTCTATTTAAAAAAATAAGTAGATTCAAAAGCTTTTCAGGGTTTTTTTTGTTGTTTGCATAAAGACTGTGAAAAAACTAAATTGAAATAGTAACATGCAATAACAAAGAAATATTAATTAATCAATTGTTCTATTTACTTTCACATAAACTAAGGAAGCCAACAGTACATGTCAACTGCAGAATGTTCTGTCTGCACACAACCGGCAAAAGGCCACATGGAGTTTGGAAAGCGAAGGAAATGAAGGATCATGTTCTTCAACCAGAAGCAAAGGACTGAGCACTTGGAGAAGCATGCTGAAGGTACCAAAACAGTCACTTCAGTGTAACCAAGAGCAAGTCAAACCATGGAAGATTTTACATAATCAACACCTGTATATCTTAAATCCTTTCTAACACAATTCCACGGAAGATGTTCCTATTACTGAATTTCACAGCAGTAAGTTCAGGGAAAAATGTAGAAAAATTGCATTTGTCAAAAAGTTTACTCTGATTTAGAGCCACAATGATGATGGAGAAGAACATCTCCCTGATGAGGAAAGGCTGAGGGAGCTGGGTCTCCTGAGCTTAGAAAAAAGGAGATTGAGGGATGACCTCATTAATGTCTATAAATATGTAAAGAGCGGGTGTCAGGATGATGGAGCTGGGCTCTGCTCAGTGGCATGTAATGATGGGACAAGGGGCAACAGGTGTAAGCTGGAATATAGGAGGTTCCACATAAATATGAGAAGGAACTTCTTCACAGTGAGGGTGACAGAGCACTGGAACAGGTTGCCCAGGGGAGTTGTGGCATCTCCTTCTCTGGAGATGTTTCAAGCGCATCTGGACATGTTCCCGTGAGACTTGATTTAGGAGATATTGCTGTGGAAGGGGGATTGGACTAGATGATATTTTGAGGTCCTTTCCAATCCCTAACATTCTGATTCTGTGCCTTATTTGCTCTCTTAATCAAATGCTAAAATCAAATGCTAAGAAAACCTTGAAAAGCAAAGATGCCATTGACACACTTCATGGTATAAGTAAGAATAGGAAAAAAAAAACAAACCAAATACCACACCACAAGTAAAAGATGTTCTTACAGTTAACACATGATTTTTCTATTCCAAGCAACTTCACTTCAGTGCAACATTTGCCTTTATGTTCAATATTTAATTGAAATCAGGAAATACAGTCAGGAAGTAGGTTAGCTTTTTCTGAAAACAACTCATAACCAAACTGTGCTTCAAGCCTCTGATTTAAGTGTGACTATCTGGAACATAGTGTCCAAAAAAAGCCTTAAACAAATGTTTAATAGGTGGTTTAGCTACTCTTTTTGCTGAAACAGAAGCATCTGTAAAGTCTGAATAAAGCCCCTACCAAACCCATCCATGTTCCATAACAGAGGTACATGAAATGGAAATATCTGCATAAATCATTGAATAAGGAAAATGAAAACACACTTGTGACAAATGAAACCACATATGATCTGTACTGCCAAGTCTGTCCAGCTGCATGTTCTCTGATCTTGTCTTTAAACAAAAGGACTAATTAATCTCTCCATCCATAGCTTCTTTGTGGTAAGGCACAGCTAAACTGATCAATAAAATAGCTGTGGCTCAAAACTAACTATTCCTATTGGATTATTATAGCAGTGAGAGAACTCATTTGCTTTCTCAACATTTCAGAACTTGCATTTCAACTTCAGCTGAAGACATCATGTTTCTAAGCTCATCTTGCATCAGCACCAGTTATATGAACAAGAGGAACTGTGCATAAAAGAAAAGCTGCATAGGACATAGGGAAAAACAATGCCTTGGCAAGGTTAGTACAAGTGCTAGTGCAGTTACACAGCATTTCACTCCCACTGCAGATGAGGTGTCAATACAAATGCCATGGCTAGTCAGAACCAGGCACTATCACATTTTAATATAACCAGATTGAAACTGTTCTGTTTATTTTCCATTACTGTATTAAGACTACAATATTTTTAATATTGTTTTATCATTAAAGCCTCAATGCAAAACTATATCCCCATATTTTTAATGGGATCACTAAACAGCAATATTGTTAAAAAGCTTGATAATTCAATATGTAATGAACAACTAGTGCAGAGACCAGCTCACATGACTGAGATAAGTTTAAATGAGATCATTACTTTGATTATCTGCCAGTGTTAACCTCTCTCCTTTCAATAGTATGTTCAAGGTTCTGTCTATAGGCCTATTTTCTGGACAATGAAATTAAGATAGATGAAAGTTATTTTGTCCCATGAATGCTCACGACCAGTAACATGAGTGACTTCTACAGTGTCTCTAGGAAAAGCTAAACATCCCCAAAAGAGTAATTAAGTCTCCTTCTCCAGTCTTTCTGTAATACTGACCTCTCCTGACCTTGTAGACGATCATTTTAAGACCCAGACAGCCCCTAACTATGGTCTTACCAAAGAGGGGTAACAATACTGCAAGGAATCGATACAGAGACTCAGGAAATGGAGCAGGAAAGTATCGCAAGAGGGAGGTGGTCAGGATGATGAAAGAACTCCAACTATTTTTCCTTTAAACTAGACATTATTATTCTACTTTAATTATAGAAAGAATTCATTCCAGCATGGCAGAAAGCATTTTTGGAAAATATATCGGCCTTTCCCACATTCTATTCCAAAAGATGCTCAAGGCACTTGATGTGTGGGATGAGAGAACTCCATGTGACAAAAAAAAAATTAAAGAAGTCACAGCCTTTAAAAATAACTTTTTCACATTTCGTACACAAATACTTCAAGATTTCAAAGTTAACACTAACTAGTAACAACCTGTTTCATCAATATGCTCTAAAAAGAATCCTGTACAACCTCTAGAGAAGTCTAAATAAGCAGGCAGAAGCTTTCCTGCTCAAACACAACAAAGCTCAAGTCTTCAAGGCTGTATTCACACACACTGATAAAAAATACAACTAGCCACCAGTATGATCCTTGCTTGAATTCAAACCTAATCGCACTTCAGCACCACAGCTCTGAGAAGTAAAAAGTTGCACCTTTATTTTGTAAGGATTGCAATACACACGTATCTATCAGGTTACTTCCCTTCACCCATACACTTCAAAAGCTCATTAATAACACAGAAGAGTAATAAATGGCTGCTTGGCTCTCAATATCTCACTGAAGGCCAATACTGCAACCAGTTGTTTCGGTCTCCTGCCAGTTCCACCTGACCTTGCAGTAATGCAGACTCTAAAGACACTAGGGCAAGGAGTAATGAATCGAAACATCAGCATTCTCGACTGAGGAAATAAGTAATACTTTCCAGTTTGTTTAAAAACCTACACATTTCTTCACAGCAGGAGTCTCACAGAATCACAGAGATAACAGAATCAACAGAACATTAGAGACTGGAAGAGACCTCAAAAGCTCATACAGTGTAATCCCCCTGCCACAGCAGGATTACCCAGACCAACTCACACAGGAACGTATCCAGGAGGGTTTTAAACATCTCCAGAGAAGGAGACTCCACAACTCTCCCTGGGCAGCCTGTTCCAGTGCTCTGTCACACTCACTGGGAAGAAGTTCCTTCTCATATGTATATGGAACCTGCTGAGTTCCAGCTTACCCTTTGTCCTATTACTAGATGACAATGAGAAGAGCCTGGCTTGATTCTCCTGTGACACCCACACTTCATAGACTTATAAACATAAATAAGATCCAGCAGTGCTCCTCTCCTAGTGGGCTACTCCACCACTTGCATCAGGAAATTGTCACCAATGCACTGAAGAAACCTGTGGATGTAGGACTTCCAGCAAATATCAGGGTAGTTAAAATTCCCCATGAGAACCAGGGTCTGTAGCTGTGAGGCTGCTGTCAGCTGCCTGTAGAAGACCTCATCAACTTCCTTGTCCTGGTTTGGTAGCCTGTAATAGTCGCCCACAGTGTCACCCATGGCAGCCTGCCCTTTAATCCGCACCCACAAACTCTCAACTCTCTCCAGATCATAATCACCTGATTGAACACAGATTTCTGATTCATAGAATCATAGAATCATTAGGGATCTTGCTCCCCATGCAGTGTGCACTGGTGTAGAGGAGCAAGCTGAGTGCTCCAATTTCACCCTAGGACAGTGGGAGGCTGCCTGGTTTTCATCAAGATCAGAGCTCTGTCCCACTGGTGCACACCCATCAACAATCCCACCTGCCTTAATACAGGGCCTTGATAGTACTGAGCACTGCAACTGAAACACAGCAGCATGTCACTGGACTACTGAAGACAAACCGTTGCACAGTTGGAATAATTCAAGCCAACTCCTTGTGATGTAAACAAAACAGAGTATACACAGACTTGCCACCAGTTTGTTACAATAGCTCATGTTTATATGAAACAATAAATACCACTATTTACCCCAAAAGCAGAAAATCCTGAAACACTTACAGTAAGGTATTTGAGATGACAGCATACAGCACCACAATGCAGAGAGCCATTTTGACTCAGTAGTCAAAGCTGATTGTAAAGCTTACTGCAAATCATGCCAGCACCAAAAACCAAAAAAAATTTAAAAACCTCAAACATTTCCTCATTAAATTAAACATCTGTAAAATTCATTGCAAACCTATAATTTTATGTGATTTCTAGTTTATCATGTAAGTGCACTCAATAAGACTAGTACTGTAACTTTATGCACACTTCTTTATTCTCCAGATAAAGCACCCTGCTTTATCCAAAGACATTTCTGACACATATTATTCTGACACATTTCACAACTTGAGCTTTGTTACTCTTCTAAGTAATTGCAATTTGATCCTCAGAAATATCTCCCTAAACAAACTCTTTAAACTTGTTATAAATTTTAAGTCTTATCACTGTACATCCTAAATAACAATTCTATCTTCTATAAACAATATTTTAAATTTTCTAGGGCTACAATTACAGTTGTATCAAAATATCTTTTTATATCCTAACTGCAACTATTTCAGAATATGATTTAAATCATAAAATCAATCAACAGTGAACTTCTTGCTGAAAAGGAAACTGCAGAACCCACACCAGGTCCCTTTGAGAAATATATGAAGACTTAGAAAGGCAGAGGCTGGAAAATACAGAGGTCTTAGATACCTTAGAAAATACAGCAAGTAATTTGTTTTGGGATTTTCTCTCATTTTAATTTTAGTAGAATTTTTAACCTCCCCTCCACCCCCAAAACCATCGCATTGGTTTTACATATTTAAGGTAACAATACTTACTGCCAGGCATTCTTAAACGGGACTCTGTCTTCTGTTTTGCAAAAATATAAGCAGCTATACAGAAAACAAAAAATTAAGTCAAGACAACAGCTTTAGATGGTTGATTTGCATCCAAACATAGATAGAAACATACACAGAATGAACTTAAGTCACAGTCTTCAGCTCCGGTAGCAGACGCTGTTACCACAGAAACCCAAATAACATTTCATCAGACCAGATTACATGTAGGCTTTCCCAGATCTTGAAATTTAGTCATTCTCTTCTTGTGTTCGATGCCTGAGTACACATTTTTCTCTATTTATTGGGATGACCTTTTGAACTGCCACTCTTTATGATGCTAAATGGTGTACACCCTTACAGGGAACTTCCAGTTCAAATCTAAATCCCTGCCCTTCTCTGTTAAAATGCCTGTGAAAGGTTATTGTTCTGTGCAAAGAAAAACAATGTTGAAAAATATCTGTGACACCCTCTAGGATACTTTTCCCCTGATAGTAACCCTGCCACCACCAGATTTTAAGATCAGAAGGCAAACTACTATAAGCATTTGCTGCTCAAAGGATTTTTGATGCAATTACATATTCCATTACTAATAGCTCAAATGAAGTTCCAACAATCTATTTTCAGGTTAAAAATAGCATAATCTACCAACTAATTACTTAGTATTAAACCCTTTGAAGACCTTTCTACCTTAAATTAGCACAGTGTGGTTTCATTAACTGCCAAATACACCCTTCCCTGCATACATCAATTTTCACTAATAAGAAACAAAACTCTCAGTTAGAGATTAAGTGTTGCTGTTTGCCAAGACTAAATAAATAAATAAAAACTAGTTAACAGTTGCTTATATATGTACATCAAACAATGTAATTCCAGACCCAGATAATAAGAGAATAAGTATTGTATTCTGTCATACAATATCTGTTAATGATCATGCACTAACATGATGATCATGGTTGCCAAAAATAAAACTTCTTCTCATCGTATTTGTATTTCAGTCCATTTGCTGTTGTGTCAGAGGGACAGTGCCAGGGTTATGGGTAGGAAATTGTTTCAAAGCAAGTGCATGAGCTAGTCATAGTGGGAAGGAGGTGCAGATTCACCCTATCATATTAGAAAGCTCCATGTTCCTGAGAACTGAATTAGAAGCAGCATAATTTTATAATAGCAAACATATGCTGTGGATCACAAAGTTCAACAGACACACAGAGAAGTGAAATCTCCAATTTAGAGCAGTTAAGAACTTAGCTGAGCGATCACAGAAGACAGATTTAGTGATGTATTACAACATAAAAATGCAAAGAATCTGATGAGATGTTGAAGGCAGACAATAGCCAGAGATTAAGTGTTTTACTGACCAATGCTGGCAATCAAGAGCTGAATAAATTTGCCGGAATGTTATTACTGTTGCTGCTAGCAAAACTAAATAACTTAAAAAGATGCTAATGCAGAACTCGCCAGAAAAATTGTAAAAGCAACTAAGACAGTAGTTGAAGATTTTGGTGTTCTAAATGCTTTACTGGATTTCTGATAATTGATTGCCAGCATGGAGGTGGCCTGGCTTCTAATGCAGAACACATCAGACAACTTCCTTTCCACAGTGTTCAATCACTGGCTTGTTATGCCTTGGGCAATATGGAGTCCACAGACGTCAATATCTATTACAGTAGAGCAGAACTAAACTAAGAATCTTCCCACTATGACTCTTCTCTGCTGTTTGGCACTGAATTACATTTTATGTACTAAGAGAGGGGAAAAAAGCTCCAGAATTTTAAGTAGAACTTGGCTACAATTTACCAAAAAAAAGGGTATATTAGGGAAACCATGAGATAAATTTACTTCTCGTAAATAGTCTAACAGTATTTAATATCATTTCATTTCACCCCGTGATATCTGACAGATCACCAGAAGCAATTTCAGGATGTTATGTACCTGAATAATGTCCCCTGAACTAAAGCAACTCATTGCTGATTTTAAAGAGGTCGAATTTTCTGTGGCAATCTTCCCAAAGGTGTTACAGTAATACAAAACACAATTACAATCAAACGACAGTGCTCGTGAATGCATCCCTAAAAGACAGATCAGCATTCGTACCATGTCATTTTTTTCAACAAAACTATTGGTGCAGTTTCAAGGAGCTTCTACACGATTTGGCTAGGAAAATGAAACTCTGTTGTCAGTTTATTGTTCTGTAAGATTTGAGCAGCGTTAATATAGGAATAAAAATATCCTTCGTTTTACTCATTGGTTCTGATAATCTTCTTTCTCCAGTTCTAGACTTACATGTGCTTTTTTGGTCACTAAGTGACATGGGATCTGAAATTAAACCATAGTTTATAAGCAGGAACTATTTATTATCACAAAGTTCCATACATGGCACTGAGTCAGAGTAGTAGACACCTTTCTCCTCTGTACCATAAAACAACAGATCTTTGTCAAAGACCTAAAACACAAAAACACACATATCCATGTGTTACAAGGGAAGAAACAGAAGTCAGCATACCTGAGGTGATGATTTTATTCTATTAGGTAACACTATAAATAATTAACATGATTTGGGGTTTTCAAAATGAAACTGCCAACAGGGCAGCTATCAATTCCACCAAATTAAGCCACAGAAGAGTACAGATTCAAGCACCTCTGCCAATCAGGCAACCTAGGCTGCCTGACTAGTTTAGCCATGAACTGAAAAATTAGAAATACACTACACATAAAGTTTGTATATCACTTGGTTTCCCCACTCCTATTTCCAATCTGAAAAACTAATCAGTGTCTTTACTTTTGAAGGTAGGTAAACAGACAATGCAATGCCAAATAAATCACAGGTTCATTGCTTAATACAGGCAGTTAGGCTTCAGCAACAACTCTCACAATCCAAAAAATGCAACGTAAAATGGATTTACATGGCACAGTGTAAATTCCATGGAAATATCTGACTTTATTTTGAATTAGCTTCCTCAAGTAGAGAAGCAACGTCATGCCTGAGCCTGGCTGTATTAATGAGACTATCCTGCTCCGTCCCTTGTAAGAGTCAGAATCATGGAATTGTTTAGACTGGAAAAGACCATTCAGTCCAACTATTAACCTAATTTTATCAAGCCAACCACAATACCATGGCTCTGAGCTCCATGTCATCTAAATGGACATAGGTACAGGACATTTACTTGGCCTTACATCAGAAAATATGGCTTTGAGCAAATGGGACTAGGACAAGAAATGGGATTAGGACAAGAAAAACCTTGCGCATTAAGTAAGCGCTCCCTGGCCACCCCTTCCCCACAGTCTCAAAGGTTAGTTGAACTCAACAGTCACTTACTGGCAAATTAAAGCTAACTTTCCTATGCCTAGGTATATGTGTGGCCAGTGGTGGGTTAAAAATCAAAACACAATACTTTTTGCTCTATTCCAAGTATAGAAAATATATTTAATGGTAAAAAAAAACCCAACAAAAACCAATCATTCACTACTTTAACAATAATTACTTCACTACAGGTAGGCTGGGCAGTGACATCGATCAAAGCTGTTTCTAGCATGTACATTTTGGAATTTAGATTCCATTGTTAGGAGAGTAAATTCCCTTTCAAAATACTTGAAGTTCAGCTGCCAAATCTGGCTGGTATTCTAACATCTCCTTCCACTCACACGGGATATCAAACTTGTTTATTCTTTTCTCCTGAAGTCTGGATTAGAAGTACCAAAATGGTAATGTTTGCCATTAACTGCATAACATGATGTCAGACAACAGTTCTTTAATTACGGTATCAGGGCACCACAATCAAGATTTCAAGGCCACCAACTTGTCAGTTCTTCTTGCACGATGCCTTGATCTGAAGTTACTCAGGAAAACATTTCAGATTATTCTGAAGGCATCACAAAGGCTTCAGGAAGGAGAAGAGAACCTGCACTTTCCCAAAGCCTTGGCTGTTCCTCGGGCTTCGGCTGACAGCAAATATTTAATGGAGCTTTACAAAGTTTCACATCCGGGCTAAGGAATTTGGAATTAGCACTCGAACTCTCAGTTACAGACTCTGCCACAAGTTGTTGAGCAAAATCAGAAGGTTCCCAGTCCACGCCCGGAACTTTTTTCTCCCCAGATTCCCCCTCAAGGCGTCGCCGGACACATCCCTCCACGCGCTCATCTTAATGAGGAACCAGCCGCACTATAAATAGTTCTCATTAACAGGACCTGTGAGCCTCGCTGCGCTGGTACGGCCCATCCGAAGAAAACCAGCTTAGGGAAATCCCAAAGCAACCTTCAGAGCGGAGCCGCGACGGTGTCCGAGCACAACAGATATCACCGACCGCTGACAACCAGCTTCTGGCTACCAGTGTCTGGCTGGGCTCGCCTTACCGACGGCCTCTACCGCAGGGACACCCCGGTCCGGTGCTTGCTGGCAGCTTGGGGCCAGGGCTCAGACGATGCCCTACTGCCTCTCCTGTCTTCCCTCGCTGCCTCAAGAAGACAGCGCGAGCCGTCCGCAGCACCCCGGACTCACCTCAGCCGCCGGTCCAGCTCGGCTCCGCAGGCGCCATCTTTTCCCTCCCCCTGAAGTTGAAGGCAGCGCGGTGCAGGCCGGGAGGTGCAGTTCTGTCAGGGGCCGCGCCGCGTCCTTCCCGGGCCCATCTCTGCCTCCACCGTCACCGGCACAGGGCGCCCGGCCCGGCCCAGCGCGGAAGCCCCCGGGCAAGGAAGGCAGGGCCCGATGAGCCGGCGGACACAAGCCCCAGCGGCCTCTGGGGCGCAGCCTCTCAGGTGCCCGGGGACAGCGTATTCTCCCCCCACCCCAGCCCATTCCGTGGGTCCTACCCCGCTGGTTCTTTTCGCTCTGCCGGTACCCAGTGGCAGAGTCAGGCAGCGATGGGCATTGGAAGGGAGCTCTGGAGAGCAACTAGATCCTCTAGAGCAGATCCCACAGCAACATGTCCCGGCAGGTTTGGAATGGCTCCAGAGCAGAAGACTCCACAGCCTCCCTGGGCAGCCTGAACGTTGGGAGAGTTCTGTTGCTTTATGAAGGAAGCAGCAGCAGTCCAGATTGTCAGGTTAGGCAGATGCGTGCAGTGTATGCTCTTATGAAAGGTTTGCAGGTTTCACATACTTCAGGCCATCTTGTGTTACAGAATCACAGACTCGCTGAATATATCTTTCCTTGGAAGAGACCTTCAGAATGATCAAGTCCAACCACGGACCCATCAGCCCTAAATCACGTCCCTAAAAGTTCCATCATGTCATCTTAGACTGTTGGATGCTCTTTTCCTTACTTTCACAACAGGACAGCAGGATCAGGATTTCAGTCTTGTGTTACTTTGACAATAATCTGTAAGAGCGTGAAACTGGCGAGGTGAGATGTCTCCATGTGTCACAGTTTCCAACTATATCCAAAACCTAAATTAATCTGGGAAAACTGGCAAGACTATCACATGTGGGTGCAACTGGAGGAGTTAAGAGTAAACTGAAGACTTATTTGTTTATATGATTTTTGAAATACAGCTGATGTTTATTGAACTCTTTGGGCCAATCACAGTGAATGCAGTAACAGAACTGTGCAGCCTGTCTTCCATAGATAGACCTAGTCAGTCACTGCCTGTAAACATGACCTGTTTGGAATAGAGAGCAATTGATTAGTGTTTCAGACAGCACATGTAAGCACTGAGAAATTTCATATCTGTTTCCTTGTCCTTTGTGCTTTAAGTATAGGTGGATGATAAAAATCTCCTAGTTCTTCTCTAAAATGTAAAATAGAGTTTTAATAAATATTTCATCAGCCAAAAATACAAATGAATTACCATGGTCCCAACTTGTCAGACACAGCTTCAAGTTCAAAGATAATTGTTCTGACAATCATCTAATGACAGCCTGTTCTCTCAATTCAAGTGTTTCGTTTGAGCTATTTGTCTCGTTTTCCAATTAGCTGTGCACAAGGGAGCACAGGCTCCAGTGTACTTGTCATGCCATATGCTCAAACACTACAGTCACTAGTTCTTACCAGTTGCCTGAACGAGACAAGCAGCAAGCCAGGCTGGTGTTTGTTCAGCCTCTATTTACATATTTAAATGTAACACTCATGTCCTTATTACTATTCACAAGTCCTGATTACTACTTTTGGTTTAAGAAATGCTAGAACAGTTTAAAACCAAAGTTTTAGTTGTCTGACGTTACAGGTCATGTGTTGATGATGAACCGTCTCTGAAAGCTTTTTAAATGTTTCCCCCAATTTTTATGATGTTGCAAACATCTCTGAATATGGAGTAGACTTAGAAAGCTCAAATGATGGAGTAAATTCCCTGATGGGACTAAATCAAAGAATCAAGAATTATCCAGACTGGAAAAGACCTGTAATATCATCAGGTCCAACCATGAACCCAGCTGTCCCAAGCCCACTATTAAGCCATGTCCCTAAGTTCCATGTCTATGTGGCTTTTAAAAACATCAAGGGATGGTGATTCACCTCCCATCTCTGGGCAGTCTGTTTGCTGAAGAGAGCCGATATGTTTTGAAGCAGACCTCTTTTATGGCATTGGTATATAATGTCATAAAATTTATACTAACTCAATTAAAGTCAGTAAAGCCCTTAGCATAACTGTAGTGCTGTTGTTTAAAACAACTGTTTTCCTAATTCAGTTTCAAAGCAGAGCAAACATCTACAGTCTATAAATATGTATGTGCTGATCTCTTTGATCTTCACGTGTGTTATGTAAAGGGTAGTAAATTTAATAGTGAAATTCAATAATTTCCCATGTTAGTGAGAACTACCCAGCCACCTTTATGTCCAACACCAGTTTTTCATTTACTGTCAATGAAAGGTTGGCCTGAGCCTTTGACCTCATCTAGAGTGACAAACTGCCCAGTAAGACGAAGAAAAACCGTGATTGCACACGTAAGACATTACTACATAGCTAATCTGCAGCCAGTCTGTCTCCTTTTACTTCTCCTCACTCCAAGCTCATATAAGCAGACTGGCCAGTTTTGCTTTTACATCTCCTAAATCTGCTGGAACAGCAATTCCTACCTGTGTTGATCCATGCATACAGGATTCTGTGTGTCTGTGTCACCTGCCTGTAAATTGCTTTTAAGTGATAATTGTATCATAGGCACTGATTTTAGAACTTTCACTTTAAGGCATGAGAGAGAAAATGCTCTGTTCCTTGGCCAATAATAGGATGAGAGTTGCAGCACAATTCAGCAGTAGCAGCTCAATGCTTTCTAATTGGATTACTAATTCACATAAAAGCACAATCAAACATTCAGTGTCTGCAGCAACAAAAGAAGTACCTTAGTCTGAGATGCTAGTGAAGGTTCAAACGTGAAAGGGAATGATTAGTGACCCTTTCGTGGGCTAACAGTAGAAGCATTTTTCAAGAAGTTTTAAAGAAAACAAGAAGTCAAAAATCCCAATGGAATTAATGTAGCCCAACAACAGTATAAGGAATGGCAGAAAGTTAATGTTACCTCTGTATCTCAGTGGGAAAGAAACAATTAAGTTTAAGGGTGTTATGCTTTGAAACTGAGCAGAATCTGTCAGTCTAATTTGTGTGGTTTCTACAGAAAAGTTCAAAGTTTGGGTTTAAAAAGTTGAAAAATGTCTCCCCCCTCCACTCTCCTGTCTTCTCAGTGGCTTCTGCCTCCTTTCCAATCCCTAGTGATTCTATGAGTCTTCTACACTTCTTTTCTTGTCTCCATCTGGGACTGTTGGGACCTTAATCACTGCCGCTGAAAGAGAATGTTATCTCTTCTGAAAATGTTATCACTCCTCAAGTTGAAGAAAATTTATGGTGAGTGGGGAGATTGGCCTGGACCTGAAGAGACTCAGAGAATTCTGAACTTTGAGGATTTATGAGGATCAAGACTGCAGTCAAACAACTGCTGTGATTTGAGAGAGCGGCAGGAACTGTCTACAAATGGACATGCAGACTAAGTCTTGCACCCTTAGTTCAGTGTGTAAGAGCAAGTGATGAAACTTCTTATGTCTGTGCCTATATCTTGTGTGGGGTTTTTCTCTGAGGTGTGGTGGGGGGAGTGAATTAAAATGTCTTGCTGCCTTTCTTCCACAAACTGAGTTGGTTGTTCGACTCCTGCAGATTCATCAGTGGTTTTGTTAAACCCTCGCTTTGTGTCTGACACTTTAGCTAAAATCTCTTGGTTGAGATACAGTCAGGGTCTCTAACCCTTGACATTATTGGCAACCCAGATGGGATGCATGGGGAATACACCACAATATTACAAAGATGTTACAGATAGAGAAAAGAAGTTAAGGAAATGGAGAGTACTCACCAATAAAAATGAGCAAAGGCTGGATTGGTGAGTGATTTACTGCTACTCACCACTATGTTGTAAAAATCCATTACAGCAATTAATACTCAGTCAATAGTGAGAAGACAGTAGTTTTTTATAGCAATGACTTCATGACTTGCTCAGCCACTACTGAAGAAAACCATTCCCAGGCATTTCACTGAAATGTGGTTTATATATCCAACCAGTTGAAATTTAGTAATCATTTTGTTAATACTTCATTGCTGATGTATTTTTCCAGTCTCATATGTTTTATGGTTGATTCTATATAAATGGGTGATAATCAATATTTTATGGCCTTCCAAATGTAATTGATGATAGCAGATACTTCTACCAAGCAGAGATCAGGTCCTCAGGGCCTGTATTTAGATGTTTGTTCTGTCATTGTTCATTTTGGCAGGAGGCATAGTGGGTGCAAACTGGAGACTGAAAGCAGAGAGCTCATGCCAGCTCAGCCCCTCAAACAATCCAGTAGATGCTAGCAGGTTTTTTTCCTACTCTTCTCCAGCAAGAGTTTGGAGAAGAGGAGACTAAGGGGTGACCTCATTAATGTCTACAAATATTTGAAGGGAGGATTTGTCAGGAGGATGGAGCCAGGCTCTTCTCAGTGTCATCTAGTGATAGGATGAGGGGCAATGGCTGTAAGCTGGAACATAGGAGGTTCCACATCAATATGAGAAGGAAATTCTTCACAGTTAGGGTGATGGAGCACTGGAACAGGCTGTCCAGGGAGGTTGTGGAGTCTCCTTCTCTAGAGGTGTTTAAGACCTGCCTGGCCATGTTCCCGTGCGACTGGATCTAGGTGATCCTGCTGTGGCAGGGGGATTGGACTGGATGATCTTTCAAGGTCCCTTCCAATCCCTAATGATTCTATGATTCTCAGAGACATCTATGCTCACTAGGAAGCCAGCTGTCAGGGGAACAGTAAAAATAGCTTGGAATGATGGCATTTCTTTAGAAATTCTCGGAAAATGCTGAGCAGCTGCTGTCAGAAAAGTTAGTGTCTTGCAGATGTCTCAGGGCAAGAAGTTATTTAAAATTTCATCCAAAATCCCCAAATGCTTTTCAAAACTGTGGCCATTTCAAACTTGGAGAATAAATTTCACATACAAATTAAAGGTGTTGACATTATGGAATCCTTAAGAATGTAAGAAAATTTCTCCTGTGATGTATATGTACCCACACTGCTACCAAATAAGATTTCCTGATTCATGGACATTTTATTCTTAAGTCATTGTCCTAAAGTTAAAGAGACTTTACAACAAGTTTATCCAGACACAGAAGGAGACGTTCCTCATCCAGTACTTCTCATCTTTCCCTCTGGCATTAGGAGTGTCTACAGTGACAAATTTTGTCGGATTGGAGCAATTTTGATAGATGTTATTTTTTGTAATTGTTACTATTTTTATAAAGTCAATGGGTTTCCAATATCATATTTAAATGAGGTCTGTGTTATTAAAATTTACTTGACTGGTCCATCTGCAGGCAGAAGGAGAAGAATGTACAGGAGGTGCTGGAGCGGGTCCAGAGGAGAGCAATGAGGGTGGAGAAGGGACTGGAGAGGAAGTCTGATGAGGAGAGGCTGAGGGAGCTGGGGGTGTTTAGCCTGGAGAAGAGGAGACTCAGGAGGACCTTCCCAGTCTCTACAACTACCTGGAGGGAGGTTGTAGGCAGGTGGGAGTGGGGCTTTTTTCACAGGCCTGAAGCTGCCAGGGGAGGGTTAGGGATGTTAGGAAGCCCTTCCTCACAGAAAGAGTGATTAGACAGTGGAATGGACTGCCTAGGGCAGTAGTGAAATCCTCATCCCTGGAGGTGTTTAAGGACAGACTGGCTGTGGCCCTTAGTGCCCTGGTCTGGCCAATGAGGTAGGTCAAGGGCTGGGCTTGCTGATCTCAGGTGTCTTTTCCAGCCTCAATAATTCTATAATTCTGTGACTTTCACCTACCTAGAGAACATGACAATGAGATCCTTCTGATACTGTACACGAAACTCAGAATTCCCCAAGTGTGGTCTGTAAAGAAAGCTGGCTGTTTGTAGGGGTCCTGGCTGATTGCTCCACAGCTTCTCAGACTCCAGATCTGTGCCATTAAGTGTTAGTGAGCTTCCCAACAGTTCCACTGAGCTCAGAATGCACTGAAGCACCTCAGAGCGTTCTGTGTATCTGCCTTCTGCTATATAATGAGACAGCTATGTCAAAATGTTTGTTACCATAACATCCAAAAATAGAATCTAATTATTCTCTTTCATTTTCAGTCTGAGCTAGATTTCTTTTTGAGAATTGTTGAAAACCCTCTTGGAAGGAATGCTTTTGCTGCAAAGAACATTTATTCCATGGCATTTAAAGCCCTGATAACAAAGAACACACATTGTGCTCCATGTAATTCATTTCTACTTCTTCCCCCCCTCCTTTTTTTTTCTAAGCTTTTACAGTCACACTTCACACTGGGACTAGTCAGTCCCTAATAACTTAGGAACCAATGGGCCAATTTCAGCAACAGCTATAGACACAAATAGAAGTCTCGGTGGTAAAATGGTTCTGGATGTTTTGTGAAAAGCTGTAAAAGGTCAGACAAAAGTGAAGTTGAATTAGTCACCTCACTGAGGAAGAAGAACTTCACATGAGCTCAGCAGGTTTTTGTGCCACTTGTCCCAGTCTGCTCAAGCATGCCGAGTGTATGAGCCACGGAAAACCAACAGCAGAAGCACAAATACAGCACCAAGCCAGGATGGACCTGTGCTTCTTCCTTCTCAGATGGCAGTGAGGGAATGTGGGGAGGCTACTGAAGCATTATAGGACGGATGATGTAATGCAGAAAGTAGGATAAGAATTGGAGTTGTTAACAGTGGTAATACAGGCATGTGAGATTTAAATACACGGGAAATCAGATTTCACCGTTCCACTGTTCAAAGAAGTAAAATTACGACCTTTCTGTTAACAACTTTGGGGGAAGGACATGTCTTATCTATTAAAATACATTCCTAAATGGGCTAATACATTTCTAAAAGGGCCTGTGAGTGAGATATTCCACTGAGAGAAAAAAAGAAAGATTTAATTTCCTATCGCAGTGGGCCAGAGTCTCAGCTTGTATGAACTGACAGGTTTGATCTGAAATTAATTGAGTTGTGCTGACTTCATGCCAATTGGCCTCCTGTTTTAGGATGTTAAAAATACTTCCAAGCAAATGGGGAAAATAAACCAAAAGTTCAGGCAGGAATGTGAGTAGAGGGGAATGGGTATAAAATTAGAGAATTAGAAGCTGTTAAATTATAATAGGAAAAGGTAGGAGTGTAAGATATTAACTCTTTTAAGATCCAGCACCAAAACTTCCCTCTACCCCAAGAGGTTTCTCAGTTTTCTTTACCCTGTTCCACGAAGTAGTGTCCGTTTGGCAAGAAGCCTGAAGGATGGGATACAAGGAGGAGAGCACACTGTAAGGAGGAGTCAGTGGCGTGGTGAAACACAGAGCAGCAACAGACAGCCTCTTGGTTGGACTGCACAGGGAGATGGCCACCACTTCTTTGCATTAGGAGCAGACTCCAAGGCATAGGGATCCCTCAGCTGTTAACTGATCTGTGTAAGATGTGTTGATCAGCTGGAAACACTGGGGTTAGAGGTAGCTGACAAATGACTTGCAGTAGCTCATGCTTTTGTTTCTTTAACAAAAGGAATTCCTTCACCTCTGACTTCAGATAAGTTCAAAACTTCTAGCTCGGCTGGTTTATAACACTTATGTCTAAGAAATGCCGGGAGGTGGCGTATGCCCACTTCTTTTGCTCCCTCAGACTCGAGTGCAGAGGTTTGCCATGCAGGTACACAGCGACACGCATCTACTTCCGCTTTGGATTGCTGCCATGTTTTAGGTACATGCCAATTAGCTTTTACCAAATGAGGAACTGTTCCCTAATTTGTTTGCTTATTGCTGTTCAGTCTCTGTCCCAGCAGAGCAGTTGTTACTGCTTCAGATTGTGCTTTTGAAACTTAATTTCCTTGTGGACTTGCGCTTTAAGGTTCATCATTACCTATCTCAGTTATGTAACGTGTGAGTTTGCTCTATGCATTGCCTTTCTGAGATGAGGAGATAATACACTTTTATCACAGAATCATTAGGGATGGGAAGAGACCTCAAAAGGTCATCTAGTCCAATCCCCCTGACACAGCAAGATCACCTAGACCAAGTCGCACAGGAACACATCCAGGAGGGTCTTAAACGTCTCCAGAGAAGGAGACTCCACAACCACCCTGGGCAGCCTGTTCCAGTGCTCCGTCACCCTCACCGTGAAGAAGTTCCTTCTCATATTTAAGTGGAACCTCCTATGTTCCAGCTCACAACCATTGCCCCTCATCCTATCACTAGATGACACGAGAAAAGCCTGGCTCCATCTCACTGACACCCACCCTTCAAATATTTATAGTTTGAACAGAGAAACAGAGAGATTAATGTTTGGGATATTGACTTTGCAATGCATAAAACTTTAGGGTTTTGTTTGGAAGGGCAATTGCTGCTTCTACATGAAATAGCCCCATGCAGAAGCAGTCACTGTTTATACCCAGTCACTCACTTCCACTGGCTCTAGTGGTTTCTCAGTCCACTCCTCCTTCCTAGGTCTAAAGTCCAGCTTTTCCTTTCTTAGTCTCTCTGCAGCAGTGTGTGTGGAAGGGAGTGGATGTTGTTGCTTCGTTCCAGGAGCAATGTGAACAAATGCAAGCAGCTGCTGAGGGCAAGATAGGGGTTATGAATTACAGGACGTGAGGAGTCCTACGGTTCAGGAAAAGTAAAGCAAGAAGAGACTCATTACAGGAGGGGGTGAGACAAGAGAAGGATAGGTGGAGACAAAGACCCTGTGCTCTTCTCTCAGTTTTCCAGAGCCATGCTTGCTCAGTATCCCTCACCAAAACCCCTGCCAAATTCACCGGCTTGCGTCAGTACATTTTTTCCGCAGCCTCTGCCACATACCTCATGTTTTATTTCAGCTATCTCCTCCCAGCTTTCTTTTTACCCATTTTATTCCCAGCTTACAATCATAGAATCATAAAATCATAGAATCATTAGGGATTGGAAGGGACCTCGAAAGATCATCTAGTCCAATCCCCCTGCCACAACAGGATCTTTTCACTGGAGNATCTCCACATCCTTCTTGTAATAAGGGCTCCAGAACTGGACGCAGTGCTCCAGGTGGGGTCTCACCAGAGTGGAGTAGAGGGGGAGAATCACCTCTCTTGACCTGTTGTCCACACTTCTCCTGATGCAGCCCTGCAGGTTTGCCTTTCGGGCCACGAGTGCACACTGCTGGCTCATGTTGACCTTTCGTCCACAAGCCCCCCAAGTCCCTCTCCTCAGGGCTGCTCTGCAGCCAGTCACTGCCCAGCCTGTATTTGTGCTTAGGATTGCCTCGACCCAGATGCAGGACCTTACAGTTGGTCGTGAACCCCATCAGGTTAGCTTGTGCTCACCTCTCCAGCCTGCCCAGGTCTCTCTGGATGGCATCCCTACCCTCCAGCATGTCTGCTGGACCACAGAGCTTGGTGTCATCAGCAAACTTGCTGAGGGTGCACTCAATGCCTCTGTCCATGTCACCTACAAAGATGTTGAACAAGACTGGTCCCAGGCCTAATCCCTGAGGGACACGGCTTGTCACTGGCCTCCACTTGGACATGGATCCATTGACAGCCACTCTTTGAGTGTGGCCATCAAGCCAGTTCCTTACCCATCTAGTGGTCCACCCATCAAAGCCATGTTCCACCCGCTTGGAGTCCAGAATGTGTTGTGGGACAGTGTCAAAGGCTTTGCTCAGGTCCAGGTAACGACATCAGTCGCTCCCCCCTCATCCATTAATGTTGTGACCTGTTCACAGAAGGCCTCCACGTTTGTCAGGCAGGACTTGCCCTTGGTGAAGCCATGCTGATTGTGCCCAGTCACCTTTTAACTATTCTCCTGTCTTAGCAGTGCCTTCAGGAGGATCTGCTCCATGATCTTACCAGGCACAGAGGTGAGCCTGACTGGCCTGTAGTTCCCTGGCTCCTCCTTCCTACCCTTTTTCAAAATAGGAATGATGTTTCCCCTTTTCTAGTCAGTGGGGACTTCACCAGACCACCAGGACTTTTGGAATNATTCTAGCTGTCCTCCCTTCCACTCCTTGTAGAGCTTCCTTTTGTGTGACAGCGTGTCCAGGAGCTACTTGATCAGCCAGGCAGGCCTCCTAGCATTCTTCCCTGCTTTCTTCTTTGTTGGCATACATTGCTCCTGGACACAGAGGAGGTGACCCTTGAATACTAACCAGCTGTCCTGGGCCCCTTTTCCCTCAAGGGCTTCATCCCATGATACTTTGGCCAGCAGATCCGTGAAGCGATCAAAGTCTGCATGCCCAAAGTCCAGGGACGTAAGCTTGGAACACTTTCTCCTGGTTGCCCTGAGGATCTGAAATTCAACTGCTTCATGGTCACTGCAACCAAGGCTGTCCCTGAGCCTCACATTGGTCACCAGCCCTTTCCTGTTGGTGAGAACAAGGTCCAGCATAGCACCCTTTCTTGTTGGTTCCTCCACCATTTGAAGGAGGAAGTAGTCATCTGTGCAATCCAAGAACAACCTGGATTTCTGGTGCCTTGCTCTTTTGTCCCTCCAGCAGATGTCAGGGTGGTAGAAATCCCCCATGAGGACCAGGGCCTGTGATCTGGAAGCCACTTCTATTTGCCTGTGAAGGGCCTCATCTGCTTGGTTCTGCCGGTCAGGTGGTCTATAGCAGACCCCTACAGTAACATCACCCTTCCCTGTCTTCCCTTTAATTTTAACCCACACACTCTCAACCAGCTCATCATCCTGCCCCAGTTGGAGCTCCACTGATTCCAGCTGGTCACTGATGTGGAGGGCAACACCTCCTCCTCTCCTTCCCTGCCACTGACACCAAGGTGACCTGTGACCTATATGTGTTTGCTGTCATCAAACACATATGTTAACGAGTATTTTCTTCCTTCCTTTTCCCGTCTTTAGTTGGCAAATAGGCCCAGTTTGTAAACATAGGACTGTGATGAAGGTATTGCTTTACTGGGTATTCCATGACCTGGGAAGAGGTCATGACTGATGTGACATCTGTGATCATCAAAACCTGACATCAGTTTCAGCTGTGCTCTCACATATGCCAACTGGTCCTGCGTGCCCACAACTTGATTCCCTAAGCCCTGTTGCCTTCATCAAGGATTCACATGAGCAGTCACACTGAAGATAAAAGTCCTTAAAGCCACAGCTGATCAAAATGGTGGGAGCCAGTAAGGCTTCCCAAAGCTCAGGTGCTGCTGTCAGTAAAGTAACCTCATGCTGTCTGTCATTCATATTATTTTTATTTTGGAACTGGAATCTGATAATTTTTCCTCAAATGATCTAGAACCAAGTTCCATGTCCTGGTCCATGCTTCTCATTCCCCTGAACCTAACCTCTGCTGTTTGGGAGCAGCTGAGATTCTCAAATTCATCTGACTTTTCCAAGCTAATTGGGATACCCAATCAGACAATAAAGGAGTGATCATGTACTTAAGTAGAATGTGTTTTGACTGCAGAAACCTCACTCACACAGAAAATGTAAGGAGAACATGGTATTAACATGCAGGTTTTTGACACTGCTGACTTTTAAAACCATTCAGCAACCCAGTGGCGATGCGATTTCCAACATCACGATGCCTTACAGAAGTTCATGGAACTAAAGAAGATCGTAGATAGGAATGAACGAACTTGAGCTCAGTCCTTCATCTGCTGTGAATGCTGTGTAGAAAGTATTGTCTGTTGCTTGACTGTATTCTGTCCTTTATCTCGGTAGGATTTCAACAAAACAGATACGACATTTATGCTGTGTTCAGCACGTCTGAAAAAACTCTTTAAAGTTTTAAATAGAAAAATGTCTATTTTCTAACCAATTCTGTTTCTAGAGAGTAATTACTGAGACTAGACAAGCATATCTAAATTGCTTAGGTATTCCAATTGCTCCTGGTTTTTGCTGGACATGCTGCTAAAGAAAGCATGAAAGCTTTTTCAAACAGCCTGCAAAAGAAATTACTTTCATTACAGGAATAAGAACAAGTTGTTTCTGAGGAATACAAACTTTATGTTGCAATACCCTGACTTGTTTCTACTTCAAACTTTTGGAAGGAAGAGAGTTTGCATGTAGTTTTAATCTTCTACATTTCTATCTTCATAACATTGAAGAAAATAGAAAAAGTATTCTAATTGAGTTAAAATGACTGTTTCTCTCAGCAAAAGCTCTTTGATGAAAGAAGTTGCTAAGAATGATATTTAAACCTAGTTCTTCACTCCTGCCGCAGTGACAGAAGTTATTTTGTTCTAACATTTGATATTGTAGTATTGGAGATCCTCTTCTCATTACCTAACACTGTAAAATCATAATCCTGCTGAAGACATTTCTTTACCAGAGCAGCAATTTCATTCACAAGCTGCTGCAGTGCCACAGTGATGTAGTAGTAGTATTGTGAGTTCTTATCTGGACCCCCGAGTGTCCCATCTGGCTCACTAATAATGTCAAGGGTTAGAGACCCTGACTGTATCTCAACCAAGAGATTTTAGCTAACGTGTCAGACACAAAGCGAGGGTTTAACAAAACCACTGATGAATCTGCAGGAGTCGAACAACCAACTCAGATTGTGGAAGAAAGGCAGCAAGACATTTTAATTCACTCCCCCCACCACACCTCAGAGAAAAACCCCACACAAGATATAGGCACAGACATAAGAAGTTTCATCACTTGCTCTTACACACTGAACTAAGGGTGCAAGACTTAGTCTGCATGTCCATTTGTAGACAGTTCCTGCCGCTCTCTCAAATCACAGCAGTTGTTTGACTGCAGTCTTGATCCTCATAAATCCTCAAAGTTCAGAATTCTCTGAGTCTCTTCAGATCCAGGCCAATCTCCCCACTCACCATAAATTTTCTTCAACTTGAAGAGTGATAACACCCAGGGAGGTGGTGATGTCACCATCCCTGGAGGTGTTTAAGGAACGAGTGGATGCAGCTCTTAGGGATGTGGTCTAGCAGTTAGACACTAGGAGAAAAGATTGGACTCGATGACCCTGGAGGTCCTTTCCAGCCATGATGATTCTGTGATTCTATGTGTTTTAGAAGAGATAACATTCTCTCTCAGCAGCAGCAATGCAGCTCCCAACAGTCCAAGATGGAGACAAGCGAGGAAGAAGAAGGTGGAAATCAAAGAGGGGGAAGATGAGGGTGGGGCACAAACTTTTCAACTTTTTAAACTTTTCTGCAAAAAACACACAAATTAAACTGACAGATTCTTCTCAGTTTTTAAAGCATAACAAGCATGAATGTGAGGTGGAGGAAGCTCAGGCCTTATGTTTGCTAATGTTCCCTTGCTGAGTATTCTGAGAGGAAATAATTTTCTTCACGGCCTTTCATTCACAAACCACAGAAGAATGTAGAAATGCTGCATGGCATTGGGAGTGCTCATGCAGGACTGTGGGTACCATATTTAATATCTCGTATCCAAGGTAGCTGGACAGACTTTACAAAGTAGACTGCAAGAATGTCATCCTAGTGACCTACCTTCCAATCACTGAGATGTCTTGCACATGGTTATAATGTTATTTAAATTGTAAATTGGTCAGAGAGTAAATAGGGGTTGCATGGTGCTTTTCAAGTGTGTGAATCTTTTGCTGCCTTGTTTACTCATGATGGTTTTGCATGGAGAAGAGAAAAAGGTGAAAGACTTATTGCTTCTATTACCGACTGCTGTTTACAGCTTGTTGGCATGTGGAGAGGACAGCAAATAGGTGTGGCCATGGCAAACACTATTTCTTGTTTGTCACATGAACAGATTTTGAATGCAGGTTACTATTATCTTTTTAATTATAGGTACCTATACACAATGTTTTGACTATTCAGAAGAATGGAACGAAGTGAAAATGACTCCTAGAATGAAGCAGTATATCCTGCTGGAACTGTTGCAGTATCATGTAGCTTTCTTACTTTCTATTTATGGAAGAATAACTAGGTTACTCTAATAGCAGTCATCTATTTCCTCCCACTAAAATGGTTTTATTGTGCAGATAACAGGGTAAAGCTGGCTGACAAAAATGGTGTCAGAATGGGAACTGTTTTGCTGTGTGCTGCGTTTTCATGAGAGTTGTGCAGTGTTTCATGGGTATCGTTAAAAAGTGTGGTTCCAAGAGAATGGGCTCTCCAATACCAAACACAAAATGTGGCAAAAGTCTGGAGAAAAATGCAGGTCATCTGGAGATACAGGTTCTTCTTCAGTATCTTATTAAGTCCTTTAATGACATTACAGAAAAAGCTTGTTTAAAATGCTTCTGTTGTATCAAAATGCAGGAGTAGGGTTCTGATTTCCCTCACAATCACTCCCTTGGTGATTGTACATAATAAAGCCAAAGTAAAATGCATCTGATTTTTCATTTGTTTTCCTTTCACAAAAATTAATAAAATCTTCAGAACTTCAGATCAGTTACATAGACAGATCTGTCAGCTTGTCCTCCCTTCCTCCCTCACTCAGGAAACTGATGCCATTCACTCTGCAATTGGAAAAGGCTCTCATTCTGTATAGCATCAATATGACTAATCATGGGTGACAGGACTATCTCCTTGAGGTTTTTGAAAACAGAGAAGGTGATTTCAGAAGGATTAAGGCTTGCCAGAATGACACTTCTGTCTTATACTCATCTGGCCTTTCCTGTTGTGTTTAATGGATTGTGTTATCTGTGTTCTAGTGTAAAGGGAGAAAACTGCTCTTAGGAGATGTTTCTCACCTAGGCCTAATATTAAAATGCATATTGCTTATAAAACACAAATAATAATAAACAGTTCAGTTGTTTAAAACAAACCACAACTATCAACATGTGTGCTGAGAGAAACCCATGGAGACCACCAAATAATACTGCACCATGATGTAATTCCAACCCACAGCAGTCATTTTCGGATCATCTTCAGATGTCTTGCAATTATAGATAGATACACTTGCAAGTAAATCAGTCCAGGCTTAGCTCTACAGGTCTAGGCTCAAGTGGTTGGTTTCTTCTGCTCACAGTTGGTATGTGAAGCCCACCAGAGTTATTAGCATAGCACTTGCAGTTTAAGCCATCCTTAGTATGATTTACAGTGGCAATACCGGTATCCACAAACGCAGGAGTCCATTTTGGACCGGGTCCAAAGAACTCATTGCTTTGAATGTCTGATCTGACTTATGTCAGAGAATTTAAATGTGTTCTGACCCCACATGAGTGGGCTGTGGTCTCAGGCATCACCTTTCTGCCTGTGGTCATCAGCCAGCCTCTGTGCTGCATTCTTTCTATTTACAAAGACTGCAGAAAGAACAGTTTTTGGTTACATCTGGTGCTTGTCGACCCGACTGTAAGCAAAAGGCAACTCTGTGAAACACATTTCTGTTGTACTAACAATTCAATATTTAATAGCAAGTTTAAAGGCAAACTATGTACAATTTTCCCCTGGTATTGTGTAAAATGCAAAAGATTAACCTATCCTGCATCTCCTCCTCCTCCTCCCTTTAGACAGATGTTTGTCACTGATTACAAACTTGTGATGTGATTACTGAGTCCCTTTCATGGTGCATCCACTTGTTATTGGCTCAGAAGCTACTTCAGTATTCCCTTTCAGAGGATAGGCAGAAAGCATTGCTGTCACATAATCAAAGCCATCCTGAGGAGAATGTCTCCTTGTCTGACCTTTTCAGAGGAACAGCCTTGTGTAAACTTCTCCTTGCTCCCAGCTATGGTGCAGTACCATAACGAGACACATAACTCCCTTCCCCATCAGTCCCGCTCTGGAGAGAAGTGGTCCATAAAATTACACCTTTCCACTTGGCTTGCAACAGATTATTTTTTTTCCTTTCTTGTAGAGGGCAAAACTTCTAAAAGCAAAATAAATGAAGTTTTTTAAATGAATGAAAACAAATGGGGTTTTTTTTCACCAGGAATTCTGTATAGTGACAAGACACAACTTTGCTTACCAGTCAGGAATATGAGAGGCAGTATCCTCTGTCTAAAGGAAGCTGAAATAGAGAAAAGATATGTTGGGTTTTGGTTTTTTTTTTGCATTTATCTGGTCTACATCCTTAATTTTACTTCTCAAAGAAGACTGGAAAACTGAAGGACTTCAGTCTCTTAGGCTTGTATTAGGGTGTTTCAAAACGTGCCCCCCAAACAGGTGGAAATGGTAGGTTTTCATGCTTTAAATGAGGTTGGTTTTATTTCCTCACAGCATTCCTTGGGAAAGCATTTGTTTGATTGCAGTGTCCAACTTGAAGAATATTTGCCCAAAATTCTTGTTTTCTTTGAAACACTCAACATATAAAATTTCTCAGAAGTTTTAATTAACCATGAGACCTTTAACTGAACTGTAGCTTGGAAAAGTTACAGCAGGAACAAGGTAACGGACAGGAGATGAGGGTAATGTTGGTGGAACTTCAGGACTAGGAATAACGTCTCAGTGCTACTCCCTCAGAGTTATCTCAGCCCCAGCATCTCCTCCCAGCTGTGACGGCTGGCTGGCTGGAAAGGTAACTTACTTTATTCCCATCCCATGTATTGCTGAGAAAAAGCAACAGATGAGGGGAGTCTCATGAAAATCTCTGTTGAACAGTTGTACTGTCAAGTTGGTGTGATGGGTGATGAGTCTGGGGAGGAAAGAATTGAGGCAAGTAACTGATGTCACCTGAGCTACTGCATTGTGGCTTTGAATTCAGAATGATGAACAGGTCAGGAAGGCCACTTATTACACAGCTTTTCCCCTAATGTATGAAGCAGATGGAACATCTGAATATAGATGGTAACTGGTACAAGCCTTCTTATTTAAATACACTAACTCACAATTAGATGTTGTATGAAGTGTCCTAACACTGCAGAAGATCTCCTTATTCTGATAGCTTTTGTCTCTGGAGAGAATCCAAGAAATGTGAAGCTGTGGTAATAGGAACACAAAGGATAAAGTTAGTGCCTTTTTTTAATCATTCACTTCTAATGATCCTGAAAATTCCTCTCTTCATCATCATCATCAGGTTTCAAGTCCAAGGCAGTCTGCAACCTTCAGGGATTGGGCGAGTACCAGTGGGACAGAGCTCTGGTCTTCATGAAAACCAGGCGGCCTCTTGCTGTCCTAGGGTGAAATCGGAGCGCTCGGCTCGCTCCCTGAAAGGCCTGTACATCAATGCACGCAGCATGGGGGATAAGCAGGAGGAGTTGGAGATCTTTGTCCAGTCAGGTGAT
The DNA here is from genome assembly GCA_013400115.1 of Rhinopomastus cyanomelas. Taxonomy (NCBI): domain Eukaryota; kingdom Metazoa; phylum Chordata; class Aves; order Bucerotiformes; family Rhinopomastidae; genus Rhinopomastus; species Rhinopomastus cyanomelas. The sequence continues at coordinate 58,269 of VXBP01010626.1, read as the reverse complement.
TATGATTTGGTAGAAATTACTGAGACCTGGTGGGACAGCTGGCATGACTGGAATGTGGTCATGGACAGCTATGTCCTTTTCAGGAGGGACAGGTCAGCAAGGTGGGATGGAGGAGTTGCTCTCTATGTGATAAAGCAGCTGGAATGCATTGAGTTCTGTCCGGGGGCAGCAGAGGACAGAGCTGAGAGTTTGTAGATGCGGATTGAGGGGCAGGCTGGCATGGGTGACGCTGTTGTGGGCGTCTATTACAGGCTGCCAGATCAGAATGAAGAAGTTGATGAGGTCTTCTACAGGCAGCTGACAGCAGCCTCACAGCTGCAGGCCCTGGTTCTTATGAGGGATTTTAACTACACTGATATCTGCTGGAAGACCCACTCAGCCAGCCACCGTCAGTCCAAGAGTTTCCTCCAGTGTATTACTGACAATTTCCTGATGCAAGTGGTGGAGGAGCTCACTAGGACAGGAGTGTTGATGGATCTTGTCCTCACCAACAAGGCAGGTCTGGTTGAAGCAGTGAAGGTTAAGGGTAGCCTTGGGTGCAGTGACAATGAGATGGTGAAGTTCAGGGTCTCATGTGGCAGGAACAGAATACCTAGGAGAATCAAAATCCTGGACTTCAAGAGGGCCAAGTTTGGCCTTTTCAAGCAATGGCTCTGGTTAACATTCAAAGACTACTTTCTTGAAGTACAAGAAAAGAACATTCCAACAGGAAAGAAGTCAAGGAAGGGAGCAGGAAGACCTGCGTAGTTAAACAGTTTGCTGCTGGACTAACTGAAGAAGAAAGCCTATAGGTCATGGAAGGAGGGGATGGCCACTAGGGGTGATTATAAGGCTCTGGTGAGAGAATGTAGGGATGCAACTAGAAAGGCCAAGGCCTCCATCTAATTAAACTTGCAAGAGAGTTCAAGGGCAACAAAAAGGGCTTCTTCAAATACATTGCAGGTAAAACTAACACTAGAGGCAACGTAGGCCCCCTGATGAATGAGGTGGGTGCCCTGGAGACAGAGGATACAGAGAAGGCAGAGATACTGAACACCTTCTTTACTTCTGTCTATACTTTGGGGAGCTGTCTTGATATCAAGCCCCAAACTGCTGAGACTCCAGAGGAAGTTCAGGCAAGAGAGAAGCCTGCCTTGGTTGATGAGAACTGGGTTAGGGATAAGTTGAGCAAACTTGATGTACACAAATCCATGGCCCCAGGTGGGATGCACCCGCGTGTACTAAGGAAGTCATTGCTAAGCCACTCTCCATCACCTTTTCTCAGTCATGGGGATGAGGAGAGGTGCCTAAAGAATGAAGGACAGTAAATGTCACTCCAATCTTCAAAAAGAGAAAGAACGAGGCAACTACAGACCGGTCAGCCTCACCTCCATCCCAGGAAAGCTGATGGAAGCTGTCTCCAGGAACATCAAGGACAGGAGGGTCATTAGGAACAGTCAGCATGGCTTCATAAAGGGAAAGTCGTGCTTGACCAACCTGATAGCCGTTTATGAGGGTGTAACCAGGTGGATAGATGATGGCAGAGCAGTGGATGGGGTCTATCTTGACTTGTGTAAGGCATTTGATACAGGCTCACATAGCATCCTCGCAGCCAGAATGAGGCAGTGTGGACTGGATGATCGGGTAGTGAGGTGGATCATGAACTAGCTACAGGATAGAAGTCAGAGAGTGGTGGTCAATNTCAGTTCTAAAGAGATGTGGAGCTGTTGGAGGGAGTCCAGTGTAGGGCAATGAAGATGATGATGTAAGTGGAGCACCTCCCTTACGAGGAGAGGCTGAGGGAGCTGGGTCTCTTTAGCTTGGAGAAGAGGAGACTGAGGGGTGACCTTATTAATGTCTATAAATATTTGAAAAGTGGGTGTCAGAAGAATCAATCGGGGCTCTTCTCAGTGTCATCTAGTGATAAGATGAGGGGCAATGGGTGTAGGCTGGAACATAGGAGGTTCCACATCAAACTGAGAAGGAACTTCTTCACAGTGAGGGTGACAGAGCACTGGAACAGGCTGTCCAGGGTGGTTGTGGAGTCTCCTTCACTAGAGGTGTTTAAGACCTGCCTGGATGTGTTCCTGTGTGACTTGGTCTAGGTGATCCTGCTGTGGCAGGGGGATTGGACTAGATGATCTTTCAAGGTCCCTTCCAATCCCTAATGATTCTATGATTCTATGATTCTATGGCTGCCACTTGGTGGAAATAAGGGAAGTGTCGGAAGCAACAGGCAGGAGACTGCTTACAAGCTGTGAAGTACACATAGAAGTGTGAGACAAGAAAGGAAGAAACTGGTATTTGAATATTTCCATTTCGCAGAATGGATCCTAAGTGTTTTTCCCACAAGGAAAATAACTGAAGTTGCTAAAATTATTATAGGATAACAATAGTCTGTCCCTGACAGAGATTCTGCCTTTGCTAGGGCTGACCCAGTTCTGTTCTTCCTCCAGCAAAACAGTATCTCACTAGAATAACAATTCAGGTTGGTTAATACACGACATCCCTTGCCATTGCTAACATTCAGCATGTAATTCAGTTATAAATAGCTATTAATTCCAGGATCTCTGGGGAGATGCTGAGACACTGGTGTGTAGTGCCTACATTCCTTTATGACGGCAGAAATAATTTTATACATTCCCCAGTCTCATTAATAAATGTGACTGCAGGATATAAAGTTTATATCAGATTGTTTTGTTGCAAATTGACCTCTTTAGTTAAACCTGTTGGCTGGCTAAATATATAGCTTGTGTAAACTTCTCTTTTCACAGACGACTGCATTCTCCGTGAGCAGGAACTACCTGTGCTCCGCTATGTACTTGGGTGCAAGACACTTCATCTGTCCTCCTGTTCCCTGTCTTTGAAATGGGATCAAAACCCATCACATTCTCTGTAAAGAAAATTCATTTCTGCTGATGCAAAGCACGTACACTGTACCAAGTCATTCTAGTATTGTAAACTGTCCATCCTCCCCACTGCTGTCCTGGCCTGTGGTAGCACAAGCACTGTCACCATCTCAAGCACTAACAATGTATTTATCTGCTTTGCTTCTCTTCCTGTCCCTCCCAAACCACTAGGCTGGCTTAACTATCATAAGACTTACTAATAGCAATAATTAGGTCTTTCTTGTTTCCTTGAGATGCTTCAAACTTTCAGTTGAAACAAGACACAGCTTTTATTGATGGTGATCAGAGACTTAAGTTCCTATCTGGAACTGTATTTCTAAAATCTAGTAGTCGGGGCTTTGCCACACAAAGAAATACCCTGAGCTGGGTAAAATCACAGCACTTGGTGCACAGCCTGCTCTTCAACACAGTGTAATTTTACTTTATGTAATTTCCAGTTTCATATTTCACATAAAGTGTTAGCTCTCAGAGGAGCACTCCTGTTCCCTTCAGTGGAATTCTGCTTGTCTGAACTGCTGGTTCCATTTGCAGCCTGAGTTCAGCTCCCCTGCAGCAGACAGGGTGGGGAGAGAGCTGCTGGATGAGCATCATGCAGCCAACCAGAGTCAGCCCACCATGCAATGGAAGGAATGCTGCTGCTTAGAAGGAAGTCCTGAGCACTGCTGTTAATGCCTAGAAGAATTGACACATTAATTGTGGCAGCTCTAACAGCCTTAACATAGCAAAACCAACCCACTTTCTCAGAAACAACATGTTCTGTGAGACTAAGGGAATTACAAACTGTGGAAGACATATTTTGTAGCACAAATTACACCCTGCAATGAAAACTGCTTCACTTTCCCCCCAATGGAATGCTTTAATACACCAATTATGGTTCTATTTGAAACTGTATACTAATGAAATTGTAATCACATTTATAAATGTTCTGAGTAGACACTCATCTTGAAATAGGCACGGAGGAAAAATGTTATATTCGCATTAAACTAATGTCATTAAGCTAATTAAACTAATTTTCCTCAAGCTGAGTCTGTCTCACCTGCGGTGGTATCTGGTGAGTGATGGCTTTACCTCAACCCACAATCTTTTTCATTCTATTTTCTTCCACGGCTTTGCTGAAGAAGGAGGAGTGAGGACGTGGCTGGGTGGGAGTCTGACAGCCAATCCAGGTCAAGTCATCTCTGGTGCTAACAGGTAAAAAGGAAAGTACACTCCTTGGTAATCTGCCATGTGTGTGAAAAGAGAACCCTCACACGTGAAACAGAAAAGCAAATACTGTCCACAATGCTTCTGACTCTATTAACTTGTGAAAATAAGAAGATTAAAAAAACATGAGTTCTGCTGAGTCCTTCATTAAAAAATAAGGAAAACAATTTAAACTGGCAGTTTTTTAACCTGGACTACTCATGTAAATTTTGTTCTGAGAGGATCATGTCTTACTGTTGAGAAGGAAAGGGAACTGTCTTCTGTTTTACAGACCAAAACCAGCTATCTTGTAGCTGACATTATCATACTCTGCAGTATTTGTCATCCGTGACACCCAAGTTAGACCTGACTCTGCTGCTGACAAGTCTTTGACCCAGCAGTTCAGGCAGTTTTCATTCCAGCTGCCTGTTCATTATCTAGCCAATATTTCATCTGTTTGTCAGTAATGATGTCAGTGATTGACGTGACGATGTTTTGACAAGGTCAACAGCATTGCTGAGGTCAAGATAAACAATAGCCACTGCTTTCACCTTGTCTACCAAGCTAGTCATCTTGTCCTACAAAGTTGTCAGGTTGGTCAGGCATGATTTCCTTTTCACGAATCCATGCTCACCATTTCCAATCACCTTGTCCTTCAGATGTTTAGAAGTGGTTTTGAGCATTAGTCACCTCATCACTTTCTCTGAGACTGAGGTGAGGCTGACCACCCTGTAGCTCATAGATCTTGATCTTTCCAGACTTCTTAATGCTTTTGCCAGGAGCTCCTAGGAGCCTGTTTTCAGCAGCATAAGACAGAAGCAAATTTCCTGCTCCATGTCACACTGAGGAGCTGGTTCAAATAAGGATTTCTTGGCAGAATGATGTATCCAGTGTATAAGTTTTTCTGTGTAACATAGACACTTGCATTTCTAAAGAAATTACTTTCTATCTGTAAGTTTCATAGTAGAACAGCTACCCACAATGATTAACTGAGTCATCTTTACTTATGCTTATGGAATATCATCTCAATAACAGAGGCTCCATTTATGCAACATGGACACTAAGACATCTGCCACTAAAGCTGTAGAACACTTCGACTGCAAAGAAGGGTTCAGAGGTCACCTTGAGTTTATAACCATGACTGGTGTAAAATACAAGTGAAAATCAGTAGATGCACAATTTATACTGCACAAATCACTGTGGGCAAATGGGTATGACTTCTGCCAGCAGCAGCAGGGTCAGAAGAACAGTAATGCTCTCTTAAAGAGGTCAATGCTCTGGCTGCTACAGCTGTATTTGTTGATGGGCAGCATCTGATTTCCACTCCTCTTGCCTAACCAGCACTAGCATCAAACAAAAGTTAAGTCTAAAACAAACGTGCAGCACAACCTCCCAATGGGATTGCTGTCTTCAGTGTGATCTAGTGCAAAGTTCATCTAGTGCAAAGTTCCTCTCCTCTCTCTTCACTGCCCCATTGATAAATATAATGAGAGTCCAGGATAAGTAGCAGTCCTTTACTGTTATGAATCTGTAAAAGTACAATATCGTTGCTACCCCCAACATCTGAAGGGTCAATCTGCCCACATGTCTTATGAATTGTTGCTGTTTACAACCCTCACGTATACCAGTCCACTCTGGACGAGCTGCCTGCTGGAGACCTCCACAGGTCAGTCTCCCAGGAGTGTTCTGGATATGCCAGGACATCTGTCATGGTTTAAACCCAGCTAGCAACTCATCTCCACACAGCCAGTGGGATTGGGGAGGGAATCAGAAGAGCAAAAGTGAGAAAACTCATGAGCTGAAGTAAAGCAACAGTCACACATGTCAGCAAAGTAAAACAAGGAATTAATTCCCCACCTCCCATGGTGAGGCCCAAACCAGTACAGCATCTTAAATTAAACTGGGAGAGGGCAGTGGAGGCAGGTCCTCTATTGAGAGCTAAGAACACACATGTGGATGCTTTAACAAGGCAGGAGATATAGTAGGGATAGGAGTCTCTTGAATTTGTTCTCCTATCACCAAAAAAGTAGTATGTGTGTCAGTGTTGTGTTTTTAATATCATTTACTCATCCTGATGCTTTTAGTCTGATTGGTTTTTACATTATAATTGCTTTTTCCTTGAATTTTACTATTTTGCTATAAAAATTGATTCTTGTTTTAGGCTGGACTTTTCCTCCACAGACATCAAAGGATTAAAAACTCCTCTTAATAAATAATAACCTCTGTAGAGAACTTTTAAAGGTTCTCTAGTGTCTGTTAGCATCTAGAACATAAAAAAACCACCCAAAGAAGATGGATCTGTTGCAATTCAGGCACTTACAAATATAAATAACCCATCAAGCCTAGAAACATTCTGAAGCTGATAAAGGCCATGTGAGAATCTCTTACAACTATTGTCTACCTATGTGTAGCTCTGTCAAGGACTAGCTCTCTTTTCTTAGCGAAGATTAACAGGTATCACCAGCAACTGACTGTGCTTGCAGGCAATTCACTGCTCTCACCCACTTTAGAATTAGCCATCTCAGCCAAAACAAAATACTCAGCCCAGGGATGACTCAGTATCTCTAAGTAATCTAAAATTCTCTACAAATAATCTAAAATGTGCTGCTTCAGAAGAAAATTTATTCTTTATGGCTCACAATGAAACACTAAGACTGTTTAGGACCGGATGCTAAAAGTAATCAACCTGCTGGCAGACAAAATCCCCATCACATTATTTTTCCTAGTGACAATTAAATTCTGTGTTGACTTTCATTTAAGGAATAAAATAGAGGAATCTATGGTATAGTCACTATTTTACTCTGTTTCTAAAACATATGACACTGCAGGAATGAATAAGTCTTTGCATGCAGATCATAGAATCAAGTGTCACAGGCTGATTTATGATGTAAAGGTAAACAGTGGTTTAGAATATGTGAACGAAACGTGTGGTCATTGTCTCAGAAAAATCAATCACTTTGTCATCTTTATTTTGTAGTCTATTAAAAATGTGACAGCTAATTAAAATGAACAAAATCGTAGCTCTGTTATCAGCTGATCTGCATAGCAATGCGCTAGCAAAAGGGTTCAGAGAAGATGCATCAAACCAGTAACAGCAGCATTTAAAACTAAACTTTCTAAAAAGTGTATACAATGATTAATCTTAAAAAGTAACATAAAAAATGTAAAAGGAACTCAGATATTGTGAACTTGGGCAGTGCTTCTGCAAGCAAAACTCTCATAGAAACAAAACATTTGTCTATGAAATAATGACTTCAGGGCTTAGGAGATGAGATCTCTGAGGAACAAACAGAATCACAGAGTTAATGAGGCTGGAAAAGACCTCGAAGATCATCCAGCCCATCCCAGCCCAGGATCTAACATCACCACATCCACCAGACCTGGGTACTAAGGCCCATAGCCAGTCTGTACCTTAAACACCTCCAGGGATGGGGACTCTACCATGTCCCTGGGCACTCCATTCCACAGTCTGATCACCCTTTCCATGAGGAAGGGCTTTCTAACAGCCAACATAACCCTCCCCTGGCAGCTTCAGGCCCTGCCCTCTTGTCACCAGTTACCTGGGAGAAGAGCCTGACCCCCACCTGACTACAACCTCCCTTCAGGGAGTTGGAGAGAGGGAGAAGGTCCTCCCTGAGTCTCCTCTTCTCCAGGATGAACACCCCCAGCTTCCTCAGCCTCTCCTCATCAGACTGTTCATTCCAGTCCCTTCTCCAGCCTCATTGCTCCTGTGGACCCACTCCAGCTCCTCAGTCTCTTTCTTGAAGAGAGGGGCCCAGCACTGCCCCCAGTACCTGAGAGGAGGCCTCCCCAGTGCCCAGTACAGGGGGAGAATTACACCCCTGGTCCTGCTGGCCACACTATTGCTGATGCCATTGGCATTTCTGGAAAAACTTTTTCTTAAAAGAGAGCAGTAGTCTAATCCTACCTAACTGACTCAATTCTTTTCTCATCCTGTTTTTCCCCACTTTATCCTTTGAAACAAATCCGAGAGCAGTGATTGACGAAGGGAGGCGATGCCATCAGTTTGTGACTTTCACTCCTGTAAGTCTGCCCGACTTTAGAAATGGATCCCTCCTGTGACTTTAACTGCAGTCTTTGTTTAGTTTGCACGTAGCAGAGAAGTAGGACGGACATAAGGACTGTTCAGTGATGTAGGCAGCGCTCACTGTGAGTGTTCTGCGAGGCAGCTCACTGCAGACAGCTCGTGCTCACACCCCTGAGACTCCCTTGCTTACAGCTGTTCTGCCTTTCTGTTCAAACACGTGTTGCTGCACTGACATTGCAGTACTCTTCCTTTTCCCAGAACAGCTGTAGCAGATCCAGCAGAAGACAAAATCATTTGAAGGATGAAATGTTAAAGTGCTGAATATAAATCTGGTTAGCAGAGTAAGAACTACAAGAGCTGTGATGCTCTCCATCAGCAACAGCTTGCAGCTGGCTTTGAAACAGAAATCTATCGACAGCTGCTACATCAGCTTTCCACAACTGCTGAAGACCTCACCTCGTCTTGAGTGTCCTGCCACTGTCTCAGAGAAGAAAAGTCTTTTCTCTGTTTATTTACAGACTTGAACATTTCCAGATGGCCCTTTTGCAGAAAGGCTCATGCCATGAGACATTCTATCAGCTCTGCCTCAGTTGGTGCAAATATATCCTGTGGTCCCTTCTAATTCCTGTGGTCCCTTCTAACCCAGACTGACTGTATGGCTTGGTCTGGGGGATCCTGCTGTGGCAGGGGGATTGGACTAGATGATCTTTCAAGGTCCCTTCCAATCTCTAATGATTCTATGATTCTACGGTTCTATTATCTTCTGGAGAAACCCGTCCAAATTAATCACTAGAAAACTATGAATTAATTATTTGTTTAAAGAAACACCTACTGTCATACATACACAGTACTGTGTTGGTGTAGTTCTTGGCTACATTTCACCACTGTTTGTAGCTGTTGCAGCCCTATCCACTCACTTACCTCTACTGATAGTTTTCTGAGATGACCAGGAAGGCTGATATCTAAAACTCCTGCTCAGCAGAAGCAGTTCTTCCTCCTGTTGCTCCATTTTAATTAGGTTCCTGTGCAACTCGTTTTGGTCATAGACCCTGTTCTGTTTGCTGTGGAGGTAGATGAGCACTTGCTCACTGACTCTACACGAATCCTTCAGATCTGACTCAACACAAATCCTCCAGATCTAACTTAATGAAGGTAAATTTTACTGAATAAATTTCGGTTTAAGTAAAAATCACCAGCATTTTAAAATAGGAGTACTAAAATTGTTTCCCTTTATTGTTCTTTATTATCAAAAGCTCTATGGCTTTAAATATCAGTAGAAGAGCCAACTAGTAACCGCCTTGTAAAACGTGCTGCTCTTCGTTCATGCTTGAGAGTCTAGAAAACCTGTAAAGACTTTGATGTTTGGAAGTGCAAAATAAATAGAATTGTGTAGAGTGTCAGCAGTGTTTGGCAGAATGGAGCTTTCAGGGAGGCATAATGGCAGAGAACATAACGGTATTTAAATTACCAGGTCATAAAAGATGGAACTATTAACAAGGAAACAAAACCCCTAACCCACCAAGAAAACACCCAGAGCAAAGTCTCCATATTTCAGCCCATTAATGGATTCAACATCTTATCTAATTTTTGAATCAGATGGTGTGACAGGATTGACAATGCTCTGCAGCATGAGTGCTCAGAACTGAGCTGAAACAACAAAGTGAAACTCAGTGTAGAGAAAGAATCAGGCCAACACATGCGTGGGGAAAGACATTCAAAACAGTGACATGCAAACAGAAGAGGAAACTCCTCACCTCAAGCACTTGGGGACAGTGCAAGCCACTCACTACAAGAGAGAGATTGAGGGGCTTAAGCGCCTTTCAGAGGAGGGTAATGAGCCTGTGGAAGGGACTGGAGAGAAAGTCTTATGAGGAGAGGCTGAGGGAGCTCTGGGTGTTTAAACTGGCGGAGACTCAGGGGGGACTTTCTCCCTCTCTACAACTCCCTGAAGGGAGGTTGTAGTCAGGTGGGGGTCAGGCTCTTCTCCCAGGCAACTGGTGACAAGAGGGTAGGACCTGAATCTGCCAGGGGAGGGTTATGTTGGCTGTTAGAAAGCCCTTCCTCATGGAAAGGGTGATCAGACTGTGGAATGGAGTGCCCAGGGCAGTGGTGGTGTCCCCATCCCTGGAGGTGTTTAAGGACAGACTGGCTGTGGCCCTTAGTGCCCAGGTCTAGCAGATGAGGTGATGTTAGGTCCTGGGCTGGGCCGGATGATCTTCGAGGTCTTTTCCAGCCTCAGTAATTCTGTCATTCTGTGATCTTGTGAAACTTGGAAAGCAAGTATGCTGAAGAAGGCCAGGAAAAGGGTGGCACGCAGGGAATAACCTGGATTAACTGGAAGAGGGATTTTAGTTATGTAGGCTTTGATTAATAAAACTGAAATAAGCCTGGGATGTTAGGACTTCTGAGCTAATAGATCAGTGATTACATAGCTTTTAATGATCATAGAATCATAGAATCATAGAATCATTACGCATTGGAAGGGACCTCGAAAGATCATCTAGTCCAATCTGCCTGCAACAGCAGGATCACCTAAACCAAGTCACACAGGAACCTGTCCAGTCGGGTCTTGAACATCTCCAGTGAAGGAGACTCCACAACCCCCCTGGGCAGCCTGTTCCAGTGCTCCGTCACCCTCACCGGGAAGAAGTTCCTTCTCAGGTTGATGTGGAACCTCCTATGTTCCAGCTTACAACCATTGTCCCTCGTCCTATCACTAGATGACAGCGAGAACAGCCCAGTTCCATCCTCCTGACACCCACCCCTCACATATTTATAGACATTAATGAGGTCACCCCTCAGTCTCCTCTTCTCCAAGCTAAAGAGACCCAGCTCCCTCATAAGGGAGGTGCTCCACCTCCTTTATCATCTTTGTTGCCCTACGCTGAACTCTCTCCAG
>VXBP01010626.1:36664-46916 GCA_013400115.1 Rhinopomastus cyanomelas | reverse complement strand
GGGTCTTCTTTCTTTCCCTTTTTAAAAATTGGGGTAACATTTGCTGTCCTCCAGTCCCTAGGCACCTCTCCCGTTTCCCAGGACTTAGCAAAGATGATGGAGAGCGGCCTAGCAATGACTTCTGCCATCTCCCTCAGCACACGCGGGTGCATCCCGTCTGGGCCCATGGATTTGTGCAAAAGAAAAACCCCACTACCACAAATTATGCAGTCGAGTTTCCCGCATTTGGGGAAATCGCAGGGGTCAGCACACCCAGAGTGCGAAGGATGAGCCTCTCCCTGGGAAACCACCTGCCTGATCATGGTGTCTCCCCTGCCAGGTAAGTATAATGATAAGACATCACTGGAGATCAAGTCTCTATGCCTTTTCCAAAATCTTCCATAAGTTCCTGACCTTTTTGCCTGGCAGAAATGGAAGGCAATATTTGATGGGTCTCGCTGGCAGAGCTGCAGTTTTCTTTTCCCTCAGCCCCTCAGGGAAGATCTGATGCAGCTCCACAGTGCCACCTTCTGAAGCATCAGACTTGCTCAAGTAACACTGTCACGAGCGAAGAGGTACCAGGTCCAGCTGTGTGCATCATCATCAGACACAGGGACAGATCCTTTCTTCCCTGACAAAAGTGGAGGGCCTCTGTCTTTCATGGTTTCCTTTTAAATTAATATTTATAGCAATACTTAAGCAATTACCATGCATTATGTTTCCCCAATCTATTATTTCATAACTGATTATGTATTAGAGTCTGTCACATCCTATTTTTTATTTTCCTGTGGGGGAATAATTAAGTTAATTATAGCTCATTCAGAGATCTGATGACAATTCGTAAGTCTGAAGAGCCAGGGTATTTGTCCTTTTATTCTTTGCTTCTGTAATACCTTCAGTACCTTTCATATCAGTCTCCTGCTTGTGACTCGAGTACATAGATTCAAAAGACATCCTGAATTTCATTATCTCCTGAAGAGAATCAGTGTTCATGTAATTTTTCTTTTCCCCTGGATGTCTTGATTTTTTTTCTTTGGATCAACAGTCTTTCACTCTACTAGCTAAACTTTTTTACTGTGAGGGTGACAGAGCCGTGGAACAGGCTCTCTGGAGAGGTTTTGGAGTCTCCTTCTCTGGAGTCATTCAAAACCAGCCTGGGCACAGCCTTGCCGTAGGTGGTCCTGCACTGGCAAGGAGGTTGGACTAAATGATCTTTTGAGGTCCCTTCCGACTCCTGACATTCTGTAATTAAGTTTAACATGGATTATTTGGAAATAAAGACATAAATCCACTGAAATAAATTCAAAACCACTGGTAAATGAGGTTTCCTGAGAGGTTAGGAAGCAGTCCCATCTCATCTTCCCCTTCCCAGCCACTTCAAGTTCCTTGCTTCCATCTATATGTGTGTGTTGTCTAACTCAATCTATGAAAAATGTTTATAATGAAAACTAAGAAAAACTGGTATTATTTTAAGTTGGTTTTAATTTATCAAAAAGTGATCCTGGTCCAGTTAAGAAAAATTTGTGAAATCCTGTCCTTCCTTTCTTTACAGACTGGCTAGATATCTAGCCCTGGGAACCTCCAGTTTTGGCCAGCAAAAACACTGGGTAAACAAATAGTAGGATAAGTCATAGCAGAATTTGATATCATGCAGTTCACTTCCTTAAGCTAAGAGGTTTCTTTCATGAGGATAGTGCCACGGTCTAGCTGATGTTGTGGTGTCAGGTCATAGGTTGTACTTGATGATCTCAGAGGTCTTTTCCAGCCTCAATAATTCAATGATTCTGTGCTTGCTGTGGAAAATGTGAAGGCAGTTACAAAGGCTGCCTCAGAACGTGTAAACTGCATTAGTTTTTCTATCTGATTTTTTACTTTGTGAAAGCCTCTTCCCACTTATTGATTGCCTCTCAGCCTCAGCCTGGAGAAGTTCCCTGCGGTAAAAATATGTCCCCTGGTCTCAATAACTGATTACTGAGATACCTTCCAGTAATGGAGGTGGTTATTTCATTATTGCATTTTCTTCTCCTCAGTCCTTCTTGTGATCCTTTACACTGCTGCTTTGGTTTTGGTTGGCATGGCTTTTCTGCTTCCAGTCTTTTGAAAACTCAGACTGCTTGTTCACCTCATAGAAATCATACAACTAAATAATATACTAAATCATAGAACTAAAGAATCATCATATAACTATAAAATAACTGAAAAAATAAAGCGACATATAATTGGGCCTGGAGAATAAATTATATGAGGAGCAACTGAAAGAGCCGGGGCTCTTTAGTTTGAGGAAGAGGAGGCTGAGAAGACCTCATCACTCTATACAACTGTCTGAAAGGAGGGTGTGGAGAGGTTGGTGCTGGTCTCTTCTCACAAGCAATTAGTGATAGAACAAGAGAAATGGGTTCAAACTGCAACAGGGGCGGGTTAGACTGGACATGAGGAAAGATTTTTTCACAGAAAGAGTGGTCAGGCACAGGAACTGGCTGCCCAGGATGGGGATTGAGTCACCATCCCTGGAGGTGTTCAAAAGTCATTTAGATGTGGGCTATGGTTTAAGAGTGAACTTTGTAGAGTAGGATTGATAGTTGAACTTGATGACCCTGAATCACAGAATCAGAATCCAGAATCAGGGTGATTCTGTAAAAAAATAATCTAACAACAAAAAAAAAATTCATGATAATCTCATTAAATTAATTACATTTATTCTGTTGTGGGCTTCGTAGTGAGACCAGACAGAAGATAAACAACAGTGAAGTGAAGGGAAGGTGCTTGTGCCAAGTGGCACCAGCCTGTGGGCACTGTCAGTTTTCAGGACAGTGGTTCTTGACATTTAGTAATTGCAATTTTTTTTGTTTTGAAGGAAAGATTCTGAGCTTACGTGATAAAGGATCTGAGTGACAATTGGTTTTGTTTGGAACTCACAATATGAGAATAAGGAATTTTTTTAGCTTTTAAAGTTTCAATTAATGCAGCAGCTACTGAGTTTTTAGCTTCGTAAAAAGTCCCATGGACAGCAGATATTTGATATTTCCTGAATAATCTCTCACATTCCCGATTCAAAATAGTGATTTACAGAAAGTATCTTTTTCTGACTTGATTGTCAGTCATTGCAGTGACTCATTAAAATATATTGTTTCTGAAACGTCCCCAAGGCAGCAAATGAAATGTCGTACAGACACATCATCAGCTGAGGGACGCTGCTTTGCAATTAATGTGACTTGTGTAACACAACTCTGCTTTTTTTAAGAACTGACAGCGTGTCCTTGTTTCTTTTCTTTCAACAGCATCACAGGCATCTTAGAACTGCTGGGAATCGCACTGGCTGTGTACAGAAAGGGCAGGTTATGGGGATACAGCCCATCCCATCCCATCCCATCCTCTCAGTGCGGCAGTGGCTGCACTGGTGAGGGCAGAGGCTCACCAGGGCCCTTTGTGGGTACAGGTGGAGGAAGGCGCTTTGCAGACTCTCGTGGTGAATGTAATGGAACTGTAGCCTATCACACACTGGCTGACTGCACGTGTTCCTGATGGGATAAATTGCCTGTTCTGAGGGGAAAGGCCTGGGAAAAGATATCGGAAGGTTGCAACAGTGCAAGCACTAGTGATAGAGTGGAGAGAAAGATCAGGTTTAATGTTACCCAGCCCTTGAGGGAAACTGAGGCTGCACTTGTGTCCCACTCAGGAGAATGGCCTTCTACCTTCCCAGAAAGGCTGGAGACCTTCATTCTGGAGGATAGGAAGATGCCGCAGAGAGATCTGGACAGGCTGGATCAATAGGCAGAGGCCAACAGGATGAGGTTTAACAGGGCCGAGTGCAGGGTCCTACACTTTGGCCACAGTAACCCCCTGCAGCTACAGACTGGGGGATGAGTGACTGGATCTGGGAGTACTGGTTGAGAACTGGTTGAACAGGAGCTCGCAGGATGCCCAGGTGGTCCAGAAAGCAAATGGCATTGTGGCTTGTATCAGCAATAGTGTGGCCAGTAGGACTAGGGATGTAATTCTTCCCCTGTACTGGGCACTGGGGAGGCCTCCCCTCAGGTACTGGGGGCAGTGCTGGGCCCCTCTCTTCAAGAAAGAGACTGAGGAGCTGGAGTGGGTCCAGAGGAGCAATGAGGCTGGAGAAGGGACTGGAATGAACAGTCTGATGAGGAGAGGCTGAGGAAGCTGGGGGTGTTCAGCCTGGAGAAGAGGAGACTCAGGGAGGACCTTCTCCCTCTCTCCAACTCCCTGAAGGGAGGTTGTAGTCAGGTGGGGGTCAGGCTCTTCTCCCAGGCAACTGGTGACAAGAGGGCAGGGCCTGAATCTGCCAGGGGAGGGTTATGTTGGCTGTTAGAAAGCCCTTCCTCATGGAAAGGGTGATCAGACTGTGGAATGGAGTGCCCAGGGCAGTGGTGGTGTCCCCATCCCTGGAGGTGTTTAAGGTACAGACTGACTGTGGCCCTTAGTGCCCAGGTCTGGTGGATGTGGTGATGTTAGGTCCTGGGCTGGGATGGGCTGGATGATCTTCGAGGTCTTTTCCAGCCTCAATAATTCTGTGATTCTGTGATTGTCTTCTCTTCATGCTTTTAAATACTCAATATATCCATGGACGTCGATCAAGATTAAAGTTCTGACCACAGTCTAGAGTGAGTATTTCATACAGTGCAAAGCACGAAAAGGTCAAACTGAAATCCTGCTGTATCAGAATATTAGGACTACTTACTATAGGAAAATACAGCCTTTGCCTGACTAATTCAAAGCAGTTCAGATACCTCTATCACACAGATTGTTCTATTAAGTAAAAAGAGATGGTTTTGGTTTTCCAAACTGATGTGTTTTCCTGTCTATATCTGCTTATTCAGCTAATAAGCTGACATTTCAAGATGGGGCATTCATAGAATCATAGAATCATAGAATCATAGAATCATTACAGATCGGAAGGGACCTCGAAAGATCATCTAGTCCAACCCGCCTGCAACAGCAGGATCACCTAAACCAAGTCACACAGGAACCTGTCCAGTCGGGTCTTGAACATCTCCAGAGAAGGAGACTCCACAACCCCCCTGGGCAGCCTGTTCCAGTGCTCCATCACCCTCACTGTGAAGAAGTTCCTTCTCAGGTTGATGTGGAACCTCCTATGTTCCAGCTTACAACCATTGCCCCTTGTCCTATCACTACATGACACCGAGAACAGCCCAGTGCCATCCTCCTGACACCCACCCCTCAAATATTTGTAGACATTAATGAGGTCGCCCCTCAGTCTCCTCTTCTCCAAGCTAAAGAGACCCAGCTCCCTCAACCTCTCCTCATAAGGGAGGTGTTCCACCTCTCTTATCATCTTTGTTGCCCTACGCTGAACTCTCTCCAGCAGCTCCACATCCCTCTTGTACTGAGGAGCCCAGAACTGGACACAATACTCCAGGTGTGGTCTCACCAGGGCAGAGTAGGAGGAGACCTCCAGATGCTCTGGGAATGCTTCTCTCCCTGCTGCCTCTGCCTGAGAAAACCAATCGGCTGGCAGAGAGTTCAAAGCAGGCCAGCGCAGCAGAATACATGCAGCCTGCCCTTGGGATAGGTTCATGCTCTGATGGGGCTGGAATCCCCGAGGAACTTAGTCATGCCTCTAAGGAAATCACACATTGATGCTTAGCTCAGGCATATATAGTCTTCTCTCTTGTTAACAGCTGAGCTGTCTGAAGCACTGCTAGCACTGTCACCCCTCTTTTCTGCAGAGTGGGAGTTATCTCTGTCAGGTTGGTTTGACTGAAAAGGATGTTGCTTGAAGGTTTACTGCTGGTGCTTTGAAACTCTCTACATTGTGACTTCATTCCACAGCAGTGATGCAATACCCTCGGTAACCTCAGTGGTTAGAAGGGATTTCACACCATTGTGTCTGGACTGAAGTAGCTGGCTTTCCCTTTCACTCAAGGGAGCCAGTTGCCTGGCTGCTTTCTTCCTCCTCCCTCTTTCCCTCTCACTCCCCAACTCTCTTTCCTTCTCTCCTTTCTTTTATAGAAGGAAAAATGTTCCCTGTCCAATTCTTCTTAAACTGATGGGAGGTATTGTATCTCCCATTTCCATTTAGTTCTTAGGCTCTAATCTAACCAAAACACACCCAGGGAGGGTTTTATCATGCTCTAGAGATTTTTATGTGACTCTAGGGGCCAGTAATGAATATTCAGTACCTCAATTCTATACTATAGAAACAGAGATGCATAACTCAGGGGAAAAAGAAATAAAAGGCTTAATCAAAGGAAAGAGATAACTTGAAGATAAAATGTGATGGAATCATGAACCAGAGAAAAACAAAAGGCTCTTCCACAATCCGGAGTTTATGGAGAGGGAATTATATTCCCTGTGTGAAGAAGAGTCACTGAGGTCAGGAAAGACATTTTGTGCTGTTATAATTATGGCCCTCATTACCTGCTGTCTAGAGCTGGCTCATTTATCGAACCTAGAGTGGCTATTGAGGCACCAAGAGCTACCCTAATCCCTGAGGGGTTCCCTTCAAGCCAAGGCTGTCCCTGTACAGAGCATGGCATGAGCAGTTCCTGCCTCTGCTGCCTGGAGAGGGTTCAACAGGGGAGACATCTCTTTGCACAGTCTTCTTGAGCTGAAATGGCTGCTGCTGCCACTTCCATGCAACCTGTAAAGAAAAAGAATATGCTCTCCTCTTCAAATTGGCCCTCCACAAATAACATACTGGGCCCGTTTGTTAAGGCCACCAGGCTACACTGAATGGCTTTTCCATAACAAGAGCAGCAATGAGTAAAAAGCCTTCCTACCTGAAAACCTGATCTGTTAATTCCTTTACAGTGGTCTTTGCAAGCATCTGATTTTAATTATCTTTCCTGAATAAATTAATAACAGGACACAGCCCCAGATATTTACTGTTTGCTTTTAGAAATAAGACTGGAGGCATTTGATCCTCCTGTGCTTGTGAAGGGCTTACTCAGTGGGTCATGGGGGACTGCGCTGAAATTACTTTGCAGGTTTTCTTCCTCTGTTTGGAATTCGTGAATGATCAGCAGGTGGTTTTCCATCATCAGCCAGGAGCTGTGCTTTCTCTGAATTATTTATTGAGAGACCCAGATCCTGGTCTCTATTTCTTTTAAGCAAATGCTGCTAAGGTAAAAGCTGATTTCACATTGAAATATGGTGTTTCATGTTTGAGACTGAACCTCAGGAGCCTTGCAACACACATTTCCCAATCAACTACACATCTGGGGATCACCCCCCACAGAGCCTCTGAATTTAGGGAATAAAAAGCAGAATACTTGAACATACTCAAGTGTCCAAGCAAAGCAATTGGGACTTTGATTTCTTGTAGCATCTTTTGGCTGATTTGTGCTATGATTAAAATTAGTGTTGCCAATGATGCATTAGGCATGCAATATCTGGTGAAGCAAGATCACAGTGAAACCTAAAAATAGAGTCATTCAAGTATCCTTAAAAGAAACCTGACAGGAATACCAGCTCACACATCACTGAAGCCGAGCTGCGAGGCACACTTCTCTTACCCATCCTTCATGCAGAATTGAAAGCATCGCCAGATCTCTGTTGTGTACATTTCTACTGTCCAGATCTCAGAGGTGATTTGATTTAATTTAGTTTAATTTAATGAGACAAGAAGACCGACAAGGCCTGTGCTGAGGTCTTGCACACAGCAGAAGCTGATCGTATTACCCATTTTGCTGTACCCAGTTAATGTGTTGCAGTTGGCTGGTCATGACTACTTCTCGACAGACTGGTGGGTGCCATTGCAAGTCAAGGGTAGCATTTCAAAACAGCTTTTATTTTCTCTCAAATAGAAGAGCAGAACAGCTCGACCTTATCAACATCAACAGAAGGAAACATCTTTCTCTCTTTCAAACTAAGCAGACACAGCCTAAGCATCTGCTCTCTCCCTGAATCATTTATTGTCTCCTTCATTTGAAATTGTGCTCAGGAGAGCTCAGAGCTTTAGGCTGATTCCCAGAAGCTGCTTATTGCTTTCCTAGTAGGAGGATCATCTACCTTCTGGAGTCATTTGGGACCCTAAACCCTGTTGCTCCATCCCCTTCTCTTGGAATGGACACCTCCAAGGGTGGGAACATTTTTCAGCCTTCTGAGGGTCACAGGGAAGGTGAGGAGTGAGTGTTTGATCAGCTAAATGGAGTCATACAAACATGTTAATCCATGCATTCCTGGAGTGAATATGACTCTGTGAGTAAAGGCAGTTATCCAGCACATGACAGGAGATCCACTTATCCTTCATGTAGCTTGAAATGGGAAGAAGTGAGTAGAAAGACTCTAAAAATGTATAGTAAGGGATTCTTCCAGTTTAGGCAAGGAAGAATACAGTGAGGGGTACAGCAAACACAAATGACAATGAGAGAAGTAGGGACTGTTTGGAAAGAGGGCAGTGATGAAAAAATAAAGTGACTGCTAAGCTCTTCCCTTCCCAGAACCCAGGTGATCTTCAAAGCTGCCCCAGTGCATGTTTAGTGTTCCTCTCCATGCTGAAAGCACTTCCCTCTTCTCTGAAGTTAACCCTGAAGAACACAGGTCTTGCTCCAAAGCAGGCCTGGAGCAATGCATTGTTCTGGGTTTGGTGTGCTGGTAACTGCTGTCACAACAGGGCAATGGGAGGGTGGCTCGGGTTTTGAGCTCAGCAGTTGTAAACAGAGCTGCCTACAGAGAGCACTGAGTTGATCTTATGAATATTGTGTACAGTATTGACATCAGCTTTTGTTTTACATCTGTATCTGCAGCAGTAGAAGGTTCTGCCAGTACATCGACGTGGGT
Source organism: Rhinopomastus cyanomelas (assembly GCA_013400115.1). Classification (NCBI taxonomy): domain Eukaryota; kingdom Metazoa; phylum Chordata; class Aves; order Bucerotiformes; family Rhinopomastidae; genus Rhinopomastus; species Rhinopomastus cyanomelas. The sequence continues at coordinate 38,174 of VXBP01010626.1, read as the reverse complement.
TATTTCTCAGGTATTTAAAGGCAGCCTTCTCTGAAATCAGGATTTCATCACTTCTTAAAGGGGAAAAAACCCCCCCTTTTCTTTTTTCGTTTTTCCCACTGCAGCACCTAGTGTCTCTAGCTGGCTCATTCAAGGCACTTTTGCAGTGTTTAAGTAAGCTTTCACTGCCTCACACACAGAGAAGACCCAGGCTTTAGGCAAGTGTATGCAGACCCATTAGCCTCTTAACATTCAGCAAACACAGAGATGACTTACATGATGTCAGTTGTGATTGCTGCTTCTGGTAGCAGCTGCTTTACTTTGGATAATGCGGCCGTGATGCTTCATGCTGTAGCACAGACAGAGAATCAACAGCGAGGTAGAACAGCTTGCACGTGAAACTACGTGCAACCCACCTTCATGCCATGCTTCAATCCTACCCTTTGAACGTGATCGATCGAGGGCTCCACCTTGTATGATAGCTCTTCAACATTAAATGTTATAAACAGGGCTCAATGTGTGCAGATTCGACCTCCTTATGGTGAGTAACAGTGACTATAGCAGCTTGTTATTTAATAGTGTGGGACAGAGATGCTGCTTCTGCTCTGACTGTGTGGGTTTGTACTTCCAGACCTGAGGGCTCCAGGTTGATTCCGAGTTAATGTTGGCAACACTTGTGCCTGCATACATGCAGTATTTACACAGAAACAGAATTAAAACTTTGACAGAGGAGAATATTTTAGGTAGATTTTTTTCAGCTTTCATGGAGCAGTGGGAAGCAGGAATGCTGTAACTGAGAGAACAGCACCATTACATCCATCCTGGATACATCCAAAAGTGACAGGGCAGTTTTGCCAAGGGTCAGAGTATTCCAGACTCATTCCTAACTAAAGAACCAGTGACTCATCTCCCCATCAAATAGCTGCTTCCATGCCACGAACATTTTCAAATTACATGAAATCCAGAAAGCAAAATGGCATCCTGAGGTTCTCTTTTTTAAATTATTCAAATTTGTAGAAAAGATAAATCCAGCAGCCAGAATATCACTTATTTTTCTCTGAATCTGGTAATTTAAATACTGTGCAACTGAGATTCAATAAGTTGGAATGCTTCCTGGTTTCATCCTAAATTTGTAAAAGTCAGATGAAAGCTCCTTTATATACACAACAGCCCCCCCCCCCCAGTTTTCCCCAAGTTTTCCGCAGATGTACATTCTTGAACAGTGGAGGAAAATATCTCTTTTAAGGCAGCCAAGACAAGAATATAAAATATCTATGCAGCAAATAAGTAGTTTGGGTTCCTGAAATGTTAATAGAAACATGAATCCCTTTAGTATCAAACTCATATAAATTTTTCAATAGTTTTAGAAGTAAAACTTATGAGTGTGTGCACCGAGAAGTCTACTCTATTACTGTGAAGATACAGAAGTCATTTTACTCAACCATGCTTACACACTCCGTGGGTTGGGGTTTATTTTTAGACTCAGTTCTTAAAACTACAGCTGTTTACAAAGGTTTAAGGCGAAACTTCA
>VXBP01010626.1:0-26119 GCA_013400115.1 Rhinopomastus cyanomelas | reverse complement strand
GAAACAGCCTCCAGTACAAACTGTTCCATCACCTTTCCTGGGATGGAGGTGAGGCTGACCGGTCTATAGTTACCTGGGTCTTCCTTCTTTCCCTTTTTAAAGATTGGGGCAACATTTGCTATTTTCCAGTCCCTAGGCACCTCTCCCGTTTCCCAGGACCTAGCAAAGATGACGGAGAGCGGCCTAGCAATGACCTCCGCCATCTCCCTTAGCACACGCGGGTGCATCCCATCTGGGCCCATGGATTTGTGCACATCCAGTTTGTTCAACTTATCCCTAACCCAATCCTCATCAACCAAGGCAGGCTCACCTGTTGCCTCAACCTCCTCTGTAGTCTGGGGTCTAATGTCAACACAACGCTTAGCAGTATAGACAGAGGCAAAGAAAGTGTTAAGTATCTCTGCCTTCTCTGCATCCTCTGTTTCCAGGGTACCCACCTCATTCTGCAGGGGGCCTACACTGCCTCTAGTTTTACTTTTGCTTGCTATATGAAGCAAAATATATATGAAGTCTTAATCTTTATTGCAACTGCTTCTCTGATAAAGGACTTGTGGCAAATCTCAGCTCAACCAAGGGGTCCTGACTGGTGTTTAGGATAAATCAGGTGGCACATGAAGCAGATCTATTATTTCTAGCAACTGAGCCAGGGCAATAGGGCACGTCTCCTGTAAAAGGCAGCCTGCCAGGAGCAAGTGCCATCAGGTAACCTCAAGTGCGCAAAATTCCCCCAAACATCTGAGGTTTCTCCTTCTGTTTCATGTTGTTTCCCTGTGTCTACTGATGCAGGGGTGCTGGGACTGGGTATTGATGCCTAGTTTGGTCCTTCCAGATGGGAAAGAGGAGGATTTGCGTGAACAAGAAAGGAGAAGGTTGTTTCCTCCTCATGGGAGGAATTCTGTTAAAATCTAGTTGTTACTTTGAAGAAAACCCCACAAACAACAAAACCCCACAAAGAACAAACCTTTGTTAACAATTGTGAAGAGGTATGTGTTAAATAGGTTTAGAAAAAGTGGTTACTTTGGGTTATGCTTTCATAACCAAGACCTTTTCAAATTGTCTTCAGGGGTAGTAATATACAAAGATGTGACACTGGTTCCAGTATGTCTGGATTACTGGTTTAACTCTGGTTGCATGCAGGATGACAGCTAAGCTGAAGAGTTTTTAGTGTGCAGTGACATTCCTTATCTCCTCCTGTGGGAAAAGTTGTGGCTCAGGAAACCTGTATCCAAACGGAGCAGTGTCCCCGTTGTTTCCTTTTAGCAGTGAAGCGCGCGGAAATGAGGATGCTGAAGGTTCAAAACAGCCTCACAAGTGCAAAATTTCTCACCCATGAAGGAGGAAGCCAATTTGCACTAATGCGACTAGAATAGATAGCTTTATCTTTATTTCTTTATTTATTTAATGTTTCCTCTGGGGTTTTTCTTTTAATTTTGCAAATGAAAGAAGTTATTTTTAAGCAGGTACTGAAATTGTTACCTAATGACACAGAGCTGGCACCTTGCAAGGGATGATTTAAGTAGCATGAGGCTGAAGATAGGGGTCTAGGTGTCACCCCCATAGATATGGTCAAACCGTTTTTGTTCCCAAGGCCATGACTAGAATGACAGGAACAGAGCAGCCCTAGCACTACTGTTGGAATATGGAGCCATTCTGCCACTTTGCTTCTTGGTTTTCCCTTACTCCTGGACAAGATGACACCTACTACCTGGCTGGCAGCAGTTCCCAAAGCATGTTCTGGGCCTCCTGAGCTCTTCTCACCTTGAGAGTATGTACTGTCTCATTGTAGGGAAATACAAGGCTCTGGATAAGCAAATACAAAGAAGCAAAAAACCCCAAATTTCAGTCTTGTGGGTTGCTCGGAACAGGGACTGTGGCCTGTTATCTGCCTCCTTGAGCACAAGATGTTACAGCTGAGCTACTTTTAGATGCTTTTGCATCCCAGTTGGGTGAAATGAGCAATTTGGATGAGAGTTTATTGGGGTTTGATTTAGAGAGAGTGAAGCATGCTTTTTAAGCATAAAGAAAATTTGCCTTTCTGCCTGTGGGTGTCAGCAGATATTTGGAATTCTCCCGGAAAACAAAAAAAGGTGGTGAGTCTGTCTTAAAACAATAGACATTTTCTTCAGTCCTGAAGGAAAGAACATTCTGTACCAGTAAGTGCTTATCAGCTTCTCTAAAACGTTTGGCTTGGAGACCTGAAGGATCATTAGGTTTCCTGAAATCTTGTACCACGTTGGTCCACATTTTCTGTCTACTAGTAGTCCCCATTTGACTAAAATCCTTGCACATGGCTTTTGCAGTGATAATCTCCAGCGGCTGAAACTATATTTGAAATTTGAAATTTAATGGATCACCTGCCTTCAGACGTCTTTGACCTTGGAAAGCTTCTGTCCTGACAGACAGTATGATGGTAGTGGCCACATGGATCAAGGGCTGAGCCTTTCAGCCTCACTGAGCTCGCATCAGCACTTTGGAGTATGTTCTCTTCTGTTATTACAGTCTTTTCTTGGTGACAGCTGCTCTTGGTCGCAGCTGGTGTGTGGCTGCTACCTCAAGATCAGCAAGCAGCATTTATGAACTCCTTGATTAGAATCATAGAGTCATAGAATCATAGAATCACTACGGATTGGAAGGGACCTTGAAAGATCATCTAGTCCAATCCGCCTGCAACAGCAGGATCACCTAGACCAAGTCACACAGGAACACATCCAGTCGTGTCTTGAATATCTCCAGTGAGGGAGACTCCACAACCACCCTGGGCAGCCTGTTCCAGTGCTCCGTCACCCTCACTGGGAAGAAGTTCCTTCTCAGGTTGATGTGGAGCCTCCTATGTTCCAGCTTACAACCATTGCCCCTCGTCCTATCACTACATGACACCGAGAAGAGCCTGGCTCCATCCTCCTGACACCCACCCCTCACATATTTGTAGACATTAATGAGGTCACCCCTCAGTTTCCTCTTCTCCAAGCTAAAGAGACCCAGCTCCCTCAACCTCTCCTCGTAAGAGAGGTTCTCCACCTCTCTCATCATCTTCGTTGCCCTACGCTGAACTCTCTCCAGAAGCTCCACATCCCTCTTGAACTGAGGAGCCCAGAACTGGACACAATAGTCCCATTACTATGGGACTTCTGAGTTAGCTAAAGTAAAAAGGCCTACACACACCCTTGTATTTTGCATGTGTTGTAAAGGATGACTGGGATCTCAACACTGATAGTCCCACACCAAAGTTCAACTGAGAGCAAAGGCTTTAGCTTCCAAAGGAGGCAGCGGCCTCAGCAAGTTTTAGTAATTAGGCAGCTTGTGTTGTAATTGAGCAGAGAACTACACAGCTTGCTCAACAGTACGTTGTAGCATATGGATTACTCATCCAGCCTATTAAGGCTTTGCCATAAGTCTTGCACAAAGGCAGACAGATCTCAGAGGAAGCCTGTTGCACCCACTCCTTTACTGAGGAATAAATACCTTACCTTGCAGGTGGTCTTGCTTTAACAGCTGCTTGAATCTTCCTATGCCAGCAGTGGTTAGAATATTAACAGGAGAGAGCTCAAGGGTGTGAGCCATCATCACTCATGAGGCAGCTGTTACAAACAGAGTATGTTTTCTTTCTCCCAAGCCCACAATACCCACTATCGTACATTTATTCTGCAGATGGCTACCTTCAATTGGTGTCAAATTTTTCATAAGATGCTCTTTCTCATCTTCTTTCCAGTCAAATGCATAAAGAAAATTGAAATAATGCATCAGGTATATAGTCATCATTTATTTTTCATCTTCACTCGCTGGGACTGGTTCCCAGAATGTAACTTGGCTGCTTCCAAAAATAATTCTTTCAAATCAGACTGAAGCCCCAAATTCTAAAGTGACATCTGAGAGAAACTAAATGAAATGAGAGCAAAACAAGGTTCTTCACATACCTCTGTATGTAGCCCATCGGATCTCAAAGAATTTTAATTTACGTTTTCCCTTATGTATCCACACCATGTTTATATTCCATATCTGTAGTCTTTGTTCTTTGCTGGACATTCTAATTCACCATGAAGAAATTCACAGAATCATAGTACAGTTTCAACTGGAAGAGACCTTCAAGATCATCGAGTTCAACCTTTTCCAACTTCCTGAAAGGATGTTGTGGAGAGGCTGGTGCTGGTCTCTTGTCACAAGTAATTAGTGACAGAACAAGAGGGAATGAGTTCAAGTTACAACAGGGTAGGTTTAGGAAGATTTTTTTCACAGAAAGGGTGGTCAGGCACTAGAATGGGCTTCCCAGGGATATTTGAGTCGCCATCCCTGGATGTGTTTAAAGATTGTTTGGGTGAGGTGTTGAGTGATATGGTTTAGATGTGAACTTATAGGGTAAGGTAGATGTTTGAACTCAATGATCCCAAGGGTCTTTTCCAACCAGACTGATCCTGTGAGTCTGTGATTCTGTGAACATTTCTTGGTGCAGCTTAAGGATGTTTTCCCTGGCCTATCACTGGCCACTAGGGAGAACAGACCAACACCTGCCTCCCTATAACGTCCTTTCAAGTAGTTGTATAGAGCAAGAATGTCTCCTGTCTGTATCCTCTTCTCCAGGCTAAACAGCCCCAGACCTCTAAGCCGTGTCTCATATGACACCTGTTCCAAATCCTTTACTGGTTTAGTAGCCACCTCTGTCCCCTCTCCAGCTGTTCCTCTTGTAGAGAGGGCCCAAACTCAACAGACGACTTGACGTGTGGCCTCACCAAAGCTGAGATACTTAGATGGGTATTAAAGAGATTTTCATCTCTCCTTCTTCCCTGTGTTCACTGAGGGTAGCAGGGTAAATTTCTTCTCTGAACCTGTACTGATCTGTTGACCTCCTTTCCAAACCATTCTAAACAGAGGTAGATTTATAAAATGTGAAGCCCCTCAGACAGAACATTCTACTGCTCATGATTTGTACATGTAGTGTAGCTCCTGCATAGCACATTCTGGAGCCAGGCAGTGCTTTCTGTTGGTGTGCACTCCACACATAGAAAAGCAGGAAGAGCAGAGTTGTTAAAAAAACTCTCCAGAAATTGTTGGGTTGGGTTGGTCTTCTTGGTCACCACCAGATTCTCTTGTCTCTCACAGCCTGTCATTCCCAGTCTTTACCAGTCAGTGGGTTGGGTTGGTCTTCTTGGTCACCACCAGATTCTCTTGTCTCTCACAGCCTGTCATTCCCAGTCTTTACCAGTCAGTGGGTTGGGTTGGTCTTCTTGGTCACCACCAGATTCTCTTGTCTCTCACAGCCTGTCATTTCCAGTCTTTACCAGTCAGCTGTGGTCCTTGAAAGAAGTGCATGAGAGGAGTACCAGTATAGAGGTACAGCTGTCAAACAGACACCAGAGGGCCAGGAGATCTTCTAGGCTGTGACAATGGGACGATGCAAGCAGGACATCGTACAAACTGCAATGTCTTACTGAGCTAAAGTTCACTTTGGGCGAATCACTATCAGCTGGAAAGGCTGAGACCATCGTTATTGTAAGGTCTGTATCTGTGAGTATAGCATCACTTGAAGAGCACCTGTATCTACTGATCAGATGATGCAACTTTCCCTAACAACAAGCAGCAAAAGCTGACAGGTTTGTCGCAGCAGGTGAAGTCGTTTGCATGCTTAGCTCATAGGGCAGGGTGGTGCTTGTGGTTGTCTGTCACTGCTGTGGTATCTAATGTACAGCAATTCCTTCAGAGGAACTTGGAGGGCTGGGAGCAAGTCAACAAGAGAAGCGTGAGATATAAATAGGAGGATGTGCAAGAAGTGTTCCTCAGTGTTGCTAAGCAATACGCGTCAGCAAGGCAATACCATCCTGGGAGTGCTCCATGTTGCCAGCCCTTAATGGAATAGTCCTCTTCCCAACATGCACAAAAGGTGAAAGGCAGAGCTGGGGGAAGTGCAGTGGAGAGTGCATTAGGAGACTGCTGAGGAGAAACAGTTTTTAAATGCACATCCATTAATAACACTCGTGGCATAAGCTTGAAAGGCCCCGGTGGAGTAATTTCTAAAGGCAACCGTTTATTTGCTCCTTTCTTAGCTTGGAAATGTCTCCTTGTCTTCTAAGGTGGTTGTTGGTCTCTTCTCCCAAGTAACAAATGATAGGATGAGAGGAAATGGCCTCAGGTTTCACCAAGGGAAGTTTAGGTTGGACATTTGGAAAAACTGTATTGAAAGGCCTTGGAAAGGCTGTCCAGGAAGGGGGTTGAATGGCCATCCCTGGCACATTTCAAAGTCACATCGACACGGAACTCAAGGACAGGATTTAGTGGTACGCTTGGCAAGGTCGATTAAGGGTTGAACTCTATAATCTGCACAGAATCACAGAACGTTAGGGATTGGAAGGGACCTTGAAAGATCATCTAGTCCAATCTTCCTGCCAGAGCAGGATCACCTAGACCAAGTCGCACAGGAACATAATCTTGAAGATCTTTTCTGACCTAAATGATTTTGTGATTCTATGTTTCTGCCTTTCAAGCAGATTCCAATATTATTTTAACTCATTGCACAGAAACCACTCTGTCTGGTGGCCTGGATCTTGAGAACATGGAGTTAGATACCCCAGTGCTCTGAAATCCCATGAGAAGCTGTGGGTAGGAGGAACTCCATGATGTCCATGACACAGCTTTTTCAGCATCTATTTGGCATCTTCTGGATGAAGATTTGGTATGAAAACTGAAAAAGCCTGCTAGCCATGGGAATAAAGGGAATGTGACAAAAACCACATGTAAGAAGGATGCTCATCAGAAGAAGCCTCAAAATGAGTGTGAAAAGGCTGTTCATTATTTTCCAGTTTGAACTGTATCTCTCCTAATGATAGATTTTTTTTAAAGCATGGAGGCAATTTGTATTTCTGATCTTTTCAGCCCAGATTAATGTCCTGGCCTCATCCTAGCTGCCTATAAGGTCAGAGGAAGACTGTCACTTCCCTTGTTTCTCTTGGTGCTGTGACAGATTAGCCCAGGATAACAGCAAAAACCCATCCAGCTTCTTGCTCCCTTATTCAAATTAATGAGAGAAATTAGGATAAAAAAGCTCCTGGATAAATACAATCAGGGAGATCACTTTCCAATTGCCATTGCGCACAAAACATCTTGGCTTGAGTCCTTGTTCTGGACAGTTTGGGCCAGGAGCCAGAGCGTTGGATGAAGCTGCCCCACTCCAGTGCATCAGTGGTGTTTCCAAAGCTGAAGGTGCCTTGGCTGCCCACAGCTAGTGAAGAGGCAGATCATACACACTTCTGGTTGTGGTCTCTCAGAGGGGCAATTCTGCTGCAGAACAAACTTCCTAAATGAGGCAACACCTGAACCAACCCCTTGGGACACCAAGTCTCATGGGCTCTGGCTGACTTTCAAGGGTCATTTTGAAAGTGTCTTGGGAATCAGATGTCATGGGGAACCACCTGAGCTCACAGCTCTTGCTGAAGAAGATGAGCAGCAAGGTCATTTTTTTTCCAAGGTAGCCCAAAGCCCACAGAAGGATCACACACCAGCTTTTTCACATAATCAGGAAATTCCCCATTGCTTCCTTTCTCCTTTAGTGAGAAACTATCAGGAAGGTTCAATCTGCAAAGGGTTCAACACTCAAGAGATTAAATGGGCAGAAAAGGGTTGTAGGATTTGCTTCTGGCCATCAGAAAAATCTTTGTGTACAAACAGGTGATTCCTGTTAGTTTTTAGCAAGACGGGAATTGTATAGGAGCAGAGTGACATCAGTGATGTTCCCGGGCTCATTTGTTATCATGTTTCCAATATTGAAAGGTATTTTCTTCTACAAAGAAAAGGTCTTTTCCAAAGGTGTTAATGGGCAGATGCCTGGATACTAGGTAAACCAACAAATCCCAGTCCTGAATACTCCCTAAAATACCAGTTTCTGACTGCAAATGTGATTGGACTTCAGCAGGAAAATATTGATGCACATTGGCTCAGCAGGACTATGCACATTCAGATTTTTGTTTCCGTTTTCAGTGTGATGGGTAAAAAAGAAGGTAATTCTTGGGTGTTTTCAGAAGAAAATAGGAATTTTTTAAAAGTGCAGAGGAAGGGAGGCTGGAATTCAGTCCTACCTACCAGAACTGTATGAGCATTTTTCATTCATTACAGGTTTTTAAAAAATGAAAAATAACCCAAACAGTTCCTTACATGAACACATGCCAGTCCCCCAGGTATTTATAAGAATAGTATTTTCTATATGTTACCCTATTGACTGAGGCTTCTATCTGGGCTCTTTCTTGTTCAACAAATCCTCCAGTCATCACTAGATGCCTAGAAACTAGGGCCTAAAAGCTGGCTAAGATGGAATGGAATTAACATCCACAAACTCTTACATACCCATCCATTTCCCTAAAAAAATAAATATATCTTTATCTATATACCTCCTAGTAGCTGAATTTATGTACATGTTTTTGACCCTATGGTAGAGATTCACCTCTTAAGATACAAAATGGGACCACATACCTTTCTTCTCCAAAGAGAGATGGAACCAGATTTATGCCTCCAGCAGGCTGTGGAAAAATCTAAAGCTTGTGATGTCTCTTGGGAGTTGAGTAGGGAATTCAGCAGAGCCTTGTTTATTTTTTTGTGCTGTTTTTTTGAGGGAGAAAACAGAGCACTATGATGCTGGAAGGCATGGCAAGGTTCAGCTCATATTCTGTTTGGGATGTCCTCACCTTTGACTCCTCTGTATGTTCAGGACAGTGAAAAGGTCACACTAGGTCTATATTCCACACACTAAGCATGGCTAAAGGGCATAAACCTAAGGTAGAGGACAGTTTTGGTTCCAGATCAGATTTAGCTCTTTGTAGGTATTTTTGTTACAGGCTAGTACCAGGCATAGACTTTGCTAGCTTTTAATGTGCCAAGGACATTTGAGTGAGAACTTTTTGAGTGGGAGACGGTTCATTGATCTCATATTCTTTCTAGATCTTTGGTTACCTCTGCTTGTCTTTCTGTTTATGCTGTTTTATTACATAATCTAAGACTATGGCATTTATGGCAAAGCAGAGCAGTTCTCTTGTGCTGGTACAAGCTGCCTTTTTCCATTTTAAGCTGTCAAAAGCTATTCTGTTCACCTGACTTGTTGCCACAGTTTCCCCAATGTACTCCTTTGATGTCGACCCATGTTCTTTGATCCTTAGATGTTCATGTGGTCTCTTTGTATTTTGTTAGTCCAAAAAGACCAAAAAATATCAAACCAGAAGGCAGTGAAGTTTGACAATGGTGACCAAATTATCTTGATTTTTAAATGGCTAAATTCTGATGAAGGGGAACAAAATTTGGCTACTGAGATGTGATATCTCAAAGCTCCAGGTGTTAAAAGTTCTGCTGTGAATCCTAAGCAGGCACTGCCAATCCTGCTTCTCTGCATGAGCTCTGTAGCAATTTTTCCCTTCTTCCCTACCTCCTACAGATGATTTATCACAGATATTAAACTATTTCCAGCCCCAACAAAATATTTCAGTTTTCTTCTAAGAAGCAGATGCTTGCCAGCTCACATTTGTTATATAGTAATGACATTCTGGAGAGAACTGAAAATGGCATTCTGCAAAATTGAGGTTTTCTGCTTTCCATCCCCATTTTCTATTTCAGTAAGAATGATCATGAAGAAACTCCACTGTGTTTTGCCACCACCATGCTGTCCCATGAATGACAGCTGTGTTGGATTTACTCATCAGGGCATGGAGAATGTACCAATAAAAGTGCCCAGAGCACTGTTTTCTCACTCAACAGAACATATACTGTGATATGGTAGATGGTGGGTATTTAAGTCTTGAACGCTGGTGTAAATCAGGAGTTACTTTGGCATGGAACTGTTGAACCCCAGATCAGAATTAGGCCTGTGGATAAAGTGAACAGTGCTTACAAATTTGAATGTTGTGACAATTTAGTTTTCTGTGAGCTCTTCACATGGTGGTTTTGTGATAGCAGAAGTTATCTTCCTCCTGAAGAGCCACTGTGTTCTCTGGTGGCTGTGGGCTCTTGGCTTGAAAAACTACAGGTACTGGGTACTACAGCTGTGCTTGTGTGTAATCTGGCACCATGGCATTCAGTCAGTTGAATTCAGTAAGTTCATGAGTTAACATCTCTTTGCTTGGGCCAAAAATCATCATTGCCCTTGTGGTGTGAAACCTTCTGAAGGGAAACTAACCCTAGGTTGCTTCCTAGGCTGTAAGCTCCTCTGCAAATGATTCCACTGATTCCTGCAGTCACCATCACTTTTAGAGAAAAGATATGTTGTAATTCCTCATGTGGTTTATGAGTGACACTTCTGTATCTGTTGCCCTCTCCATCGTCTCACCTGGAGTTTTGATGACATGCACTACAAGATGACATAAAAATGGAGTCCTGTGCCTGCAGCAACAAGACACACTGACTAATGAATGATTAATGACAGTAGTCTCCTTGCTCCAGGCCTCATGGTCTCTGAGAAGAAGGATGGGCAGAATGGCTCTTAGGAATCCTTGCCATCACTGTTGTGCAGTTCATGATCAGCCTGATCACAGAAAAATAGAACATTAGGAATTGGAAAGGACCTTGGAAGATCATCTAGTCCAATCACCTCGCCACAACAGGATCCCTGTAGATCAAGTTGCACAGGAACATGTTCAAGTGGGTGTTAAATGTCTCCAGAGAAGAAGACTCCACAACTTCCCTGGGCAGACGATTCCTGTGCTCTGTCACCTTTACTGGGAAGAAGATCCTTCTCATATTTATATGGAACTTTGTATGTTTCAGCTTTCACTCATTGCCCCCTGTCCTGTAATTAGATTACACTGAGAAGACCCTGGCTCCATCCTCCTTACACCAACCCTTCACATATTTATAAGCATTAACGAGGTCACCCCTCAGTCTCCTTTTTTCCAAGCTAAAGAGACCCAGCTCCGTCAGCCTTTCCTCGTAAAGGAGGGGTGAACCATCTTTGTAGCTCTGCACTGTACTCTCTCCAGCAGTTCTGCGTCCTTCTGGAACTGAGAGGCCCAGAACTGGACACTAGATTCCAGATGAGGTCTCAGCAGGGCAGAGTAGAGGCTGAGGAAAACCTGTCTGGATCTACTAACCACTCCCCTTCTGCCGTTGGCCTTCTCGGCCACCAAGCTTGTTGCTGGCTCATGGTCAACCTGCTGTCCAGCAGGACCCCCAGGTCCCTGTCTTCTACACTGCTCTCCAACAGTTCAGTCCCAAACCTACACTGGTACCTGGGGTTGGTCCTGCCCAGATGCAAGACTCTACACTTACCCTTGTTCTACTTCATTACATTTCTCTCTGCCCAGCTCTCCAGCCTGTCCAGATCCTGCTGAATGGCAGCACAGTCTGCAGGGGTGTTGGACAGTCGTCTGAGCTTTGTGTCATTCAGCAAACTTTCTGACAGTGCTCTCTAATCCCTCATGCAAGTTATTAATGAATAGATTGAATAGGACTGGTCTCAGTACTCCTGGGGTACTCCACAGTATCCAGGCCGCTGACTAGACTCTGTCCCATTGACCACTACTCTCTGGCTACTATCCTGGAGCCAGTTCATGATACACCTCACTACCCGATCATCTAGACCACACCACCCCATTTTGGCTGCAAGGATGCTGTGAGAGACCGTGTCAGATGCTTTACTGAAGTCAAGACAGACCACATCCACCACTTCTCTGTCAACCACTACTTTGCCATCAGTGCTTTAGGTCTCGGAACTGAGCATGGGAGGACTGCACTATCCTCTGGGTCTACAGTGACAAACAGCGGATGCTAAAGTTTTAGCAGAGGAAAGAGAGCTTCTAAGGTCCTCTGGTGTGAGCTGCTGAAAACACCTAATCTTCATTAAATCTTCTCAGTCCGTTTCTGTGGTTCAGATTCTTGCTTTATCACCTTATTGTATCTCACCCGGACTCCTACCAGCCATTAACTAGTCACTAGTGGGATAGTCACAGCAGATCAGATGTGTGGGGTCATCCTGTCACCCGTTACCTTTGAGCAGAGCATGGCACTGATTTATCATGCAGCATTATCATAGCATCTTTCTGAGTTCCTGAGCTGTGAGGAGACTGCTGACAGGGTTCATATGAAGCAGTGAGAGTCACAAGGCACAGCAGGGTCATAAAGACCTTCATCTCTAAGTGAAAAATAGAAAAATCAACAGTGAGAGTCTGGATTGCACTTAGGGGCACAATTAAATCTGTACTCGTGATCAATGTTTCCAAGAACTGAGAATGCCAGTCAGAACGAAGTAACAGAGGAAAGTGCAATTGTTGTTTTGGATTGTGTTTGAGGGTTTGAGGAGAGCAGTCACAGAAATTAGCCTTCTCCATATTCAGACAAATTTCAGCTGTGGTGTGTATTTGCAGCCTTCCCTGGCAGACAAAGGCAGCATTGTCCCTGTGAAGCCATTTGGTTCCAATCCAAATGAGAGCATTTTGCAGAATAAAACACGAGTCCCTTTACTTTCTCAAGGCCACGCAAGCCATGCTCATTTCTGCAGCATCTCCTTGACAATTCAGCAAATAAAGCCTTTAATGAGGACTGTGAACCAAATCAAAGTAAGGAAACTTGTTCCTTTCTCACAACCACAGTTTGAAAGGAATATGCCATTCTTAGCTATCTTGTTTTGTTCTCACCTGCTGTGAAATGCATCACAAATCCCCTTAAAGCTGAAACAAATGTTTCGGCAAGTCCAATGTCTCTGCACCAGATAAGAAGTTAATGCCAACATTAAAAAGAGTAGTTTTTTACATTCTATAAGAAAAAATGGTGTACAATTAGCTAACACACATCAAGGACAATCAGAGAGAGAAAAAGTAGAGATATGAGCCCTGTACTCTCTACCATACTGTTGTATTTATGGCTGCAATGCAGGCAGACGTGTTGTACCCAGTAAATGATACCATTTCTGTGGGTTTTTTCAGTTCATCTGCACAGCCCTGAAAGGAGGGAATGTTTCGTCCCAGTTCCTTGTCTTCCTGAACTGGAGACAGTTCTCTCATTTGTGGAGGACTGGCATGAAAACACGTGGAACAGGACCTTAAAATGCTTGCTGATCTTGAGAGGTGTGTGCATGCACTGAATGGACTCCAAGTTTCCACAAGGAGCAAGAACTTCTGGAAGTAATTTCCCTTGAGGGGTTGGAGATAGAAGTTTGGCTAGTTATGTAAGAAGATGTGAATAATCTCTGTGTATATTTATGTGGGGTGAATTCAATGCATCTCATTGGGTTTCTTTCCCCAAACTGAAACATCAAGCATCATAGAATCATAGAATCATCAGGGATTGGAAGGGACCTCGAAAGATCATCTAGGTCAATCCCCCTGCCAGAGCAGGCTCACTTCACTGGAGAAGCCATGGAATCAGAATCACTCAGGGTTGGAGGGAATCATCATCCAGTTCCAACTCCCCCCAGCACAGGAAGGTACACCCCACCCTAGGCCAGGCTGGCCAGAGCCCCATCCAGCCTGGCCTTAAACCACCTCCAGGGATGGGGCCCCAACCACGTCCCTGGGCAACCCATTCCAGGCTCTCACCACTCTCACAGTGAAGAGTTAGTTTTGGTTTTGCCTGGAATTTGTAAGTGTTTTGTCCACATCCTCATTTTCTTTTTTGTGTCAGACCATTAGCTAAATTAATTGTTTCATTTTGTCTCAGGATAAACTATTGATAATGTCAACCTCGCGTCTGTCCGCACTGCTACACATTTTATGCTATTTTACTCCATCACTCAGGCATTGCACCAGAACTCACTGACATGAGGTTTGTACTCATGATAATGGGACAAAGTAGTCTATCATACATCAAGACCAAAGTCATTTTTCTCAAAACCTAAAACCTTTTCACAATTTTAATGTTGTACACAGGCTTCTTAGTCAAGGGATACATATTTCAGCTCACCCTGTGATTAGTTACTGTTTGTATGTCAAAGTGACAAACACTATGTGCCTCCTATTTGGGAATTCTGCAGATGAATGGATAGTTGCTGCACAGGAAATAAACTACACGATGTCAGATTTATACATCGTGGAGCCTCGTGAGTGCTTGGGGGAGAGAAAACATTTTGGATACAGAGAATGAAACACTTTTTCTTTTCAGTCCTCACTTTCTCTTTCTTTTGAACTTATCGTGAACATGGTGTCACAAATCTGCTTATTGCTGTGGATTTGCAAAATCAGGAGATAAGAATAGCAGAAGATTTATAGATGAGTTATCTGGTCGTTGTTCTCATGCTCCTCATCCATATGTTCCCCTCTGGCAACAGACAAGAAGAAATGACCAAATTCTGACACAAGAGTAGACTCCTGTCCCCAGCAGACAGTGGGGACTCAGACTCAACAGAAAGTTCTGTAGGTTCTCCAAAGGTATTTCCAGTGCACAAAAAACTTGTAAAATAGTGTATGCTTAACTCTGCAGTGATCTGGACTGCAGAGGGAAAGGTAGCGACAACCACAGACCTCTGGTTTTTGTCACTGTGCCAAGGTGTCACTGCTGTTTGATAAGAGCAAAGATGTCAAATGCTAGTGTGTTTGTGAGGAGGCTTAATATCAACAGTACGTGGCAAAGCTAATCATCAAGTTAAAGTCAGAATGCAAAGCATAAGAGGAAAAGACCCAAAGAGAGTAACTCTACCAAGAAGAACAATGAAAGCACAGACAAAAACATGACAATTATGAATTTAACCAAGGATCAGGATTAGGAACAAAACTAATTTCTGTGGGAAACATTAGAAAACTATTTAATCTTCAGCTCACTGCATGGATGTGCACCTTCTTATGTGTGAAGGAGCAGCTTTGCAGGGAGCACCTCATTTCTTCCATACAGACATGCTTCCATCTTTGATGACACAGACTTCCACAGACTTCTGCTGGACAGCTCTCTGCGTGCTGTGTACATGGACCATTCCATTGTTCCCCACAATGGTTCACACTGTGGTTTGATTTTGTACCGTTGTCCCTGGAGAAATGTACTGGAAAGGAAAATTTAATGAGTATGAAATAGCTGCTGTAGACAGTGACTGCTGTCATAAACTTCATAACTCTCAAGCAATTGATGGTCTTTTCTGGTGGTCAAAAGACAGGAACAAATACAGGTAGAAAAAGGCACTAGAGAATTTAACCTTTAAACCTTCTGACTCTGTAAAGGAAAATGCGAGTATGAAAAAAGCCTTTTCTTTGGCTGTTTTCTCCTGTCATTGGTAAGAAATGAGTTCTGTTAGAAAAATAATGGCACCACTTACGGAGGGAGCAGTGAACCTAAGAAATACAGAGGGCAACAAGAATGATAAAAGTATTAGAGAAAAAATTGTAAGTGGAGACATAGAGTAAACTGAATTTATATAGAACATTACAATGAAGATTCAGGACGTATGTGATCAGTTTATTTATATCTTCAGAGCAACAGTAAATATGAAGAATGTAATTCTCAGAGGATGATAAGATAGGAAGCAACAGCCTGAATCTATGAACAGGAAGCTTTAGGATAGACATTCAGAGATATTCCTTAATGAGAAGGATAATCAGGGTGAGTGGCTGAAACAGCACCCTTCTGGAGAATCTCACCTGGGTAAGGTGAGATCTTCCCCTTAACAATCTCCTCAGAGATTTGAAATACCAGACTGATATTAAATTCAACCTTTGCTGTCTCAGGAGTTGTCATGAAACACAGGAAAACAGTGAAGAGGTGCCCTTGTTGTGTGTGGAAATTCATTAAAATACCTCACAGTGCCCTGTGTATTCTGAAGCCTGAGCCCGAACCACAAAAACCAAATACGAGCACAATCTGTGGTTAATGCTACCAAAAAGGAACCTGAAAAGACTGGACTGAGAAGAGTGAGAGCTACAGAGATACGAAGGCAAAGATAAAGATTGTAATTAGCATGGGGTAGAAGTCCTTTCAGTGGATACCGTGGGATCAGAGCATCCAAAGCACCTTGTTACTGAAGCTGGTAAGAGAGAATAATTATAGGCTCCTAGGTGGGATAAAAGGAAGTCTTTGACAGAATGTTGGAGATCTTGAAAACCACTTGTTATATGCACTGTGGATACGCTGGGCTTAGGAGGATGCGTAAAAAGTCCTTCAGAGCACACAAACTAGGCAATATCACATCCTTGCCAGTTTGCAGTACTGCCAGTGTCACCACAGCAGTGCTGTTTGTAGTATTTGGTGTTGTTTTGAACCCCAACCTGCATGCTTCCACGAAGTCTTCCTCGAAATGCCTTTCCTTGCTGAAGCTGTTAACAACTAACAGCTAACTAACCACAGCATGGGTTTACTCATTGCAGTTTCACCGAGGAAGGACAAAACCTGTGGCTGTTTAACACTCCCGCTTTATTCCAGCTCGGGCACTTTTTGTGAACACCAGATCTTTCTGGGACTCTTGCTACCCACTAAAACTGCAAATGGAAGAGACCTCTACATTCTTCTATTATTCAGTGAACGGAGATTATTCTTTGCTAGTCTCGTAAACTCTCCCTTTCCTCCTTTGTACATCCCAGGGCTACAGTAAGCTCCAACGATCTTTGTACTGGCACAACACTGCCTGCAGCCCGAGTACCAGCACCCAGAGGTGGAGCAGAGGACCTGCTTTTCCAGAACAGACCATCTTTTTGCATGGACACACTATGACAGGTTGAAAACTTCCATCTATTATCCATCATGGGAACCAATAACGAAATCCCTGTGACTAATAGCCCAACCTGCAGGCACAGGAATCTGAACTAGATCTGCTGTTACCAGCTGCAGGTCAGAGATGAATCTGCATTACCAGACCTGGGTTAGAAGCATTCATGCCCTTGGTGTCACACGGTCTGCAGGATTTGATTCACTGTGCAAGTGAAGTCACAGACCTGCTGCCAAGTGAAGATGACCAGGACAAAGGCCCAGATGAGCATGGCTGCCAGCTGGGGAACGGTGAGTTGCTTTTGTACTGCTGCTTCAGACCCAGACCTTATAAATTGCTCTCTAAGGAAAGACTTGGGAATTCATTAAAGGCAAATCATTTGAGGTTTTTTTGTTTGGACTGGTGTGATTTTTTGGTAACTTTTTTTACTTAGACTATAAATAGGATTTTATTTTGTGCTTTTAGAACCCAAGATCTTCCATTTATGTAAAGAATAAGACTTCCCAACTGGACTTGGTGTTGAACTAATTTGTCTTTCCTGTGCGCCAGCCCCCAAGGACAATAAAAAATACATCCTCTTCCTTGGCAAAAATGACAATATTCAGACCTGATTTTGTTGATTATTTATCTTCTCTAGTGGATTTTAGGCTATTGTCTTTTAAGATCTCATATATATCAGTTATTAAAAAAATATTCTTCCTTGTGGAGGTTCAAACACTGTGGATGGAAAAGCAAAGGAGGATCACAGTCCCCTACTGTGGAGGGTGAATCTTTGGAGCAGCATCAACAAAAACAAAATCTTTGTTCACAAATCTGATCTACAAGTCTCTAAAGGGGTACAGAAATGGCTTATCTTAAATGATGGAAAACTATTATAGGGTGACAGTTTATCACAAAAACTTAGGGAAACATCACTGGGAAGATGGTTTTGTTTTTAATTTAAATTGAAAACTGACATATCTAATATTAATAATGTCTGTTTGCAGCTGAGAGTGGTTTAATGGATCAGGAGTGATCCCAGGGCAGTAGCAAAAGAAACATGCTCTAGTAATCTGGAAGCTGAGCCTTTCCAAAAGCAAGGAATAAAGACTTCAGGATAAAGTAGTGTGAGTATTTGGCTTAGTGTTACAGACATCTAGTAGTGTAGTGTTTACACAACTTGCCATTAAAGGAAAGCATACGGTGGTGTTGCACTAAAGATGCACTGGCTGGGACAGCTGTGCATGTGTTGTGAATACAAAATCCATAGGAAGTTACATAATTTTCTCAAGACCTATAACTTCCACCGAGGATTGTCACAATTTTGAACATAACACAAGGGATAAGCCAAGCAGTGAGGGTAGGAATTAGTGTGTCTTGTGGCACATGGTGTCTGCCTGTGTGGAATTTCCTGAATGGTCCGTCAGCTACCAGTACCTGTCAAGTGAAGACACTTCTTCCATGAAGGTGAATAGACAAAGGGTTTTTAACCACTGTGACAATGACATCTGTTATCGTTTCATACAGTGGTTCATATCCAAAGAGGAAGTAATTTGCTAAATCATAAGAAAATATTGGCTGTGGTCCGACCTGTAACATCCTGGTTAAAAGTAAGTGATGAAAATTTCATTTGTTTGTTTTCTGTTCTTTGGAAATCAATAATTTTTACAATTTTTCAGCAAATCTGCACATTTCAGTTTAACTTAATTTCAAAATGTTTCTAAATCTTATAAAACATATTACAGATATGATCCACAGTGCATCAGATCTCATGTAGTGTATGCTGATAGTTGTATGGATTGATTTCAGCCGCTACAATATTTTCTCCTACAAGGTTACCCAGGGTTCTTGCTGCTTTTCGTTTACATACTCCTGCCATAATGACTCACTTCACAGTCTAACTTACATTTCCATTTTTACTTTGGTGATAGTAATCCTCATTTTTTTTCTGCACTCCTAATCAAAGAACATCATCATATAATCAGAAATACTAGCCCGTGAGAGAATGTCTTTGCAGCTAAATTTAACTATAAACTTCTGCAGAGAATGCGGAGAGTGAGCAGGCTTGGGAAATTGATTTTGTTGGAGTATGGTGCTAGTTTTTTAAATGACATGGAAATCAATTTTGACCTTCTGCTTCATCCGTGCTTTGACAGATGTTTTACCTTTTATCTTTTTTCCCTTCCTGTAAATGATAGAAGGGGATATTTAAGCTCAAATGCTGTAAAACATCTAATTGATCTGAAAGTGTTGCACATCAGTAAAATACGAAGTGACTCTCCCTGATAGCCTGGGATCAACCTGAGGTCCTAACCAGCTGCATGTAAGCAAATATGTTAATCAGAGACTGAAGTGAAAGCCAGGAGTTGTTCATGTTGTTTAGTCATTGCCATAGACTGGGACATTGTGCATTCTGCACCAGCTAACTCTCATGAGCACTGCCTGAGCATGGTTCTGAGATGTCTGCACTCATGGCACTTGGCACTTTACAAGGAACCACGCTCTTGTTCCTCTAGTGGTGATGGGGAGTTTATCCACATGGATAACAGCAGTGCTGTGCTGTTTGATCTTAGGGTCAGGCTATTCGCATTGCCCTGTTCTATTTGTTACTACTTATGTAGAACCTGGGATCTACTTTGTGCATAGCTAGATCAGAAAGGGAGAAAGTCTGCAAGCAGATTACATCACTTCTGAGTGACGATATCCAAAACACAAGATTTTACTGATTGTTCCTTTCTGCTGGGTGAATCCATGCAAAGCACTGAAACCGGCTTTGAGGCTGCACTGAACCATCTGAGATATGAAAATAAGAATTTCAGGGTCATTTGTAGGTAAGTACATAACTGTGCAAGAAACCTCCATGATTTACTCAACATTTCTTGTAATTTACATAGAGTCTCCTTCCAGCTAGAAAGAAGAGATACCCGTACCATTGCTTGCACTGTTACAGCACAGAAACTGTCTGAAAGCAGTTGCTTCAGCTTGGGAAAGGGTTCCATGAGTCTATCAGAACTCAGTTATGCAATTCCCACATATAATGTAACTCTGCTAATAGGACTTTTCCTACTGAGCAAATATGACTAACCGTAGATCAGGAAGCAGAGGAGGACCAGGCTATGGTCACTACTGCATATGGATGTGGGAACCCAAACAGAGGTCCCCCAACAAGATGATGCTGTGCAGGTGACAGGCTGTCAGGAATGTAACACTCTCATACATTTTTCTCGCTGCACACAGTGCGAGCAGGTAGATTATCTGCTTAACTGAGCAGCACAGCTACAAGATGAGGTTGAAAAGCTGCAAGTGAACTAGAAAGGCTCAGGAGAATTAGAGAGGCTGAAATAGAGGCAGACTGGTGGCACCAGGCTCTGCAGTCTGGACAAAAGCCAAATAAAGCCAGAATCAGGAGGCCCCTGTATCTTTCACTGATGGAGGACAGAAGCCCAAGTAGAAAGGCTGAGTGGAGCCAAGCGCAAGGGAATTGCAGAAGGTGAGCACCACCCTTGCCTGTGTCACCTCCCCAGTTGCCACTGAGTAATAGATATAAGGCCCTACTGGAAGACAGCCAGTCTAATAAGCATATAGATGACAGGGAACACATACCGAAGATCCTAGCAAGGCCACATAAATCCGGGAGGTATTCCAGTAATATGACAACTTCCTTCACAAAGAAGAAATTGAAGACTTGCTCCTGAAAGGGACTGAGGACCCAATATGCAGAGCTGACCCTCATCATA
Source organism: Rhinopomastus cyanomelas (assembly GCA_013400115.1). Lineage (NCBI taxonomy): Eukaryota > Metazoa > Chordata > Aves > Bucerotiformes > Rhinopomastidae > Rhinopomastus > Rhinopomastus cyanomelas. The sequence continues at coordinate 5,824 of VXBP01010626.1, read as the reverse complement.
AGGAAGTCTGCTGTCTACCTGGAGCCTGAAACAGGGATATCACTACTATGCTCCCTGACGTGGTGAGATCAGCTGACTATTACCCACTGCTGATCTCCGAGACAGGTGGGGAGGAATCTGTATTGTGTAGCCTGAAGGGAATGAAGAAAGCCTACAAGGCCTTGGGATGTTTGGTAAAAGAGTCTGAGGTGCAAATTGCATTTACTTCATTACTTCCATTTTGGGATGAGGACATGGGCTGGAATAGAAGGACTCAGTCCATTAATGCCTGGCTATGAGGCTGGTGCTATAGGCAGGGCTTTGGGTTCTTTGATAATGACTGGTTCTATAAGGCAGCAGATCTGACAGGTCCACATGGGAGAGGTTTATCTCAGAGGAGAAAGAGATTTCTGGGGCAGGAGTTGGCAGGGATCATTCAGAGGATTTTAAACTGGATTTAATATGGGGGGCATTGTTGCTGAGTGGGCACCAGTGGGACAGAGCTCTGGTCTTAATGAAAACCAGACGGCCTCCCACTGTCCTAGGGTGAGATCGGAGCGCTCGGCTCGCTCCCTGAAATGCCTGCACTCCAACGCAAGCAGCATGGGGAATAAGCAGGAGTTAGAAATCTGTGTCCAGTCAGGCGATTATGATCTGGTGGCAATTACAGAGACATGGTGGGACAGCTCGCATGACTGGAATGTGGTCATGGACAGCTATGTCCTTTTCAGCAGGGCCAGGCCAGCAAGCTGAGGTGGTGGAGTTGCTCTTTACATGAAAGAGCAACTGGAATGTATTGAGTTCTGTCTAGGGTGGATGAATGCAGAGTTGAGAGTTTGTGGGTGCGGACTAAGGGTCAGGCTGGCATGGGTGACACTGTTGTGGGTGTCTATTACAGGCCACCAGATCAGAATGAGGAAGCTGATGAAGTAATCTACAGACAGGTGACAGCAGACTCACAGCTACAGGCCATGGTTGTCATGGAGATTTTAACTACACTGATATTTACTGCAAGACCTACTCAGCCAGCCACCGACAATCGAAGAGATTCCTCCAGTGCATTGGTGACAATTCCCTAACACAAATGGCAGAGGGTTCCACTAGGAGAGGAACATTGCTGGATCTTATACTCACCAACAAGGAGAGTCTGGGTGAAGCAGTGAAGGTTGAGGGCAGCTGTGATTGCAGTGACCATGAGATGGTGGAGTTCAGGGTCTCGTCTGGTATGAACAGAATACCTAGCAGAATCACAACCCTGGACTTCAGGAGGGCCAACTTTGGACTTTTCAAGCAAGTGCTGGGGGAAATCCCACGGGACAGGCTACTGGGAGGTAAAGGGGCCCAAGACAGCTGCTTAACATTCAAAGACCACTTCTTTGAAGCAAAACACAAGAGCAACCCAACAGGAAAAAAGTCAAGGAAGGGAGCCAGAAGACCTGCGTGGTTCACCAGGCTGCTGCTGGGCAAAATGAAGAGGAAGAAGAAAGTCTATAGGTCATGGGAGGAGGGGATGGCCACTTGGGGTGATTATAAGGCTCTGGTGAGGGAATGTAGGGATGCAACTAGAAAAGCCAAGGCCTCCATCTAATTAAACCTTTCAAGAGAGGCCAAGGGCTTCTTCAAATACATTGCATGTAAAACTAAACCTAGAGGCAATGTAGGCCCCCTGCTGAATGAGGTGGGTGCCCTGAAGACAGAGGATGCAGAGAAAGCAGAGATACTGAACACCTATGTGTGGAGCTGGGCTATTTTCAGTGTCATGTAGTGATAGGACGTGGGGCAATGGTTGTGAGCTGGAACATAGGAGGTTCCACATCAATATGAGAAGTAACTTCTTCCCAGTGAGGGTGACAGAGCCCTGGAACAGGTTGCCCAGGGTGGTTGTGGAGTCTCTGTCGCTGGAGATGTTCAAGGCCTCCCTGGATGTGTTCCTGTGTGACTTGGTCTAGGTGATCCTGCTGTGTCAGGGGTATTGGACTGGATGATCTTTTGAGGTCCCTTCCAGTCTGTAATGATTCTATGATTCTATGATTTTATGATTCATACTTGGTTCTGGACTGGAGTCAGAGGGGAATGACAGGGATGATTGTCAGAAACTTTCGAGATGCAAGCGTGAGCTGCAGTAACAAAGAGGGAAAAAATAATTGCGGATCCATCTGAAGCAGACTCAGAAAGCAGATACTAAATAGGCTGTGGGTTATCACATAATGGGTAACAGCCCAGGAAGGCAGAAAGAAGATACGTATTCCACCAGTGGTTTACCTGAAGTCTTAGTGGTTCTGAACACGAGTGTGGGACTGAAAAACGTGAAGAGAAATCAGTATGTTACGTACCCTTCTCTGAAGGCTTCTACATGGTGTGTCTATGCAGAAATACGAGATGTTAAACAGTCCTTGTGGAGAGGCTGGTTCTGGCGATGATTCACTCAAAATTAGAGACTACGTGCAGCAGTCTGATAATATCATGCTTTAGAATGGAAGCAAATCCCTTAAGAAAAGATAAGAAGATAAGAATGCTAAATAAACGTAACTAAAATATGAGTTATTGCCAAGCTTGAAAATAGAGAGAGATCACCTTCCAGTGGTTTCCATGCCATAATGCTGTGGATGTATTGACAATGTCCAACGGCTGTGTATAGTGAGCTGTTTTCTTTCTCTTTGAGTTTTCATCATGAAGGAGAGGAGTGGAGAGATAGTTAATCCCCAGATGACTGTGTCAGAAAGTCTGCTTTTATTGCCTGAATCATACACAGCTGATGTATGATTCTCACACAGAGAGAAGAATCCAGCATACAGGACACTTCTTATGGGGATCAGAGTGATGTCCAGCACTCCAGCATTATTAATAGGGCTTGAGGCTGCTACAAGAAAATGAACTGATATGAAACTCAGAAAATTATAGCTCTCAGAATTCCTGCTTAAATGCTACACAAGAAGCTGCATCCAATAAATACTGTGCTGAATGTCTTACAAGGGTTTGCCACTCTCAGAGACGGAAATGCTCCATTGTGCTGTCCCTCCTGCCTGGCATTGCCAGGACTAGTCATGGCCCTGCTGCCCAAAGCTCTCAGCTCCTGCCAAGAGGGTGCCAGCATGATGACACTTTCTTCCTGAGAGCTCTTTTGACAAAGAAATTGGTAGACCTCTGTTATATGCCATCCTGGCATGACTCACTCTTAGTTAAAACATCATGATTCAGAGAAGAGTTTTAGCTCTGTGATTCATTCAAGTCCACTTTTCACTACTGACCAAAATTTGTGATCAGTAGGTGACTTGCCTTAGCTAAGAAAAGCTAAGAAGGAATCAAAATTCTTCCAAAATAAGTAGGTCCCTTCTTTTACAGAGGTACGCAGGCAGCACCAGGTCAAGGTTAGACCCAATATGGAGTATTTACAAAGCAAATGCATTCCACCCCGAGCAATAGAGCAGATTCATGAATAAAGAGGCTTGTTACTGATGAGGTTGCCAGTTCTGCAGATAATATCTTTCTATCCAAGATGTTTTACCCCGAAGTTTCCACAGCTTTCCTTCTTATAAAGGTATAAAAGGAAAGTTGTAATATGAAACAGCGACGGGACTAGGGACAATGGAGCAAAGCTGGAGATGGGTAGATTTAGAGTGGATGTGAGGAGGAAGTTCTTCACCATGAGAGTGGTGAGAGCCTGGAATGGGTTGCCCAGGAAGGTGGTTGGGGCCCCATCCTTGGAGGTGTTTAAGACCAGGCTGGATGAGGCTCTGGCCAGCCTAATCTAGGGAGGGGTGTCCCTGCCCATGGTGGAGGGGTTGGAACTGGATGATCAGGTGGTCCCTTCCAACCTTGAGTGATACTGATTCTATAAATTCTCCAATGAAGAGATCCTGCTGTGGCAGGGGGATTGGACTAGATGATCTTTTGGGGTCCCTTCCAGTCCCTAATAATTCTATGATTCTATGATTCTATATATATCTAGGAGTAGCCAAGGGAATAGGTTCCTGATCCTTCAGTTTAATGTTTCTGAAGGCTTTCAAGTGCTCATTTGTGCTGGATCAATTCTTTCTGTGCTTCTACTGTGAGGACAGAAAACTTTGTCAAGGGTGACCAGGAAGAGGCAGAAAATATTTTGAAATGGTGAAAACTAGGAAGAGAATATTAATTCACTCAAACATTAGTTATAGATTGGGTTCATAGCTATAATAATTCCTCAGGAAAAGGATAGGTGCAACCATCACTCCATCATAGTTAGACCATTGGGCAATTCTACAGAGCTAGATTCTGTACTTAGTGTTGAAGATGTGCCCAAACCCTGGTCTCATACCAATAACCATTTTGTGCTACATTTGAATTGGATAGGAGGCAGAGGCATCAGCCAGAGGTTTGAGTATCAATGTACGTGAGCAAACCTATCCTTTGATTGCTGGAGTTGTAAATACCACCACTGCCTTTCTGTGTAAAGTACTATTAGCCATTAGAAAAATCATTAAGACCAGACCTGTTCTTGGATTGCACGTGCTTGACGACAAGGACTGCACCAAGAGGAAATGGGACCTTTTGGTTTGGCAATAAAGAAATTATAACCATATGGGATTTTGGGATCACTAAGATGATGAATTTGTGTACAGTCAGCAGCTTGTAATGAGCAGAAACGTTTATGTGACCAAATAACCTCCCTAACGACTCTCTAATGATCTGCAGCTGCTAGCTTACTATGAGGAAAATCCTCAGTTCCAGATCACTGGGTTGTTGTGAAGAAGAGTGTCATTGTTATGGTTGAGTTTCAGTTCTGATTTGGCATGACATGAATTACTTTGAAGCTGAGGTCTTTGGCTTCTAGTTCTGTGGAAGCCATTTCTGATTCCTTAGTGGGGTTCTCTTGCATGTGTTTGGGGACCTCCTACATGTGTGTGGGGACCTCCTGCATGTGTGTGGGGACCTTCTGAATGTGTGTGTGGACCTCCTGCATGTATGTGTGGATCTGCTGCATGTGTGGGGACCTCTTGTATGTGTGTGTGTGTGTCTGCAGTTCTGCAGTGAGCCCTGAATGAAATCCAGACATATTTGATTGTTTTGATGGGTAAGATCTCTGAGGAAAGAAACAAGGTATTTGAAGCAGCTGAACATAGTATATCCAATCCCAATTTTCATTTGGGGCACGGTCAACCAGCTAAAGAGAAATTAAAAATCAGTTTGAAGGCCTTTTCCAAAAAAGTGATGAGGGTAAACTTTCTTTTGCACAAAATTTACAGCAGTGAACACAAAATAAAGGAGCTCACTGACTCATCGTTCTGCAAAAAACAATATGCAACACCACTAGTATCCTTCCTTATATAAACTGAGTTTGGGGGGCAGCCAAATGGAGAAGCGTATTTACAGAATCACAGGATGTTACAGGTAAAAAGGGACCTTGAAGGATCATCTAAGTCCAACCCCACCTCCCTGCTGGAGCAGGGCAAGCCTACAGTGCTGTCTCAAGATGTCCTACATGGGCCTCAGACCCATGGCCCCGGGAATTCAGAGTCCCATGCTCTACCCACTGAGACAGCCAGGTGCCCCATATTTCAATCTAGTTCAGCTCTGGCCAGAGCTGAGTCTGGACTCAGATGGAGCTAGACAAGTTAGGAAAGAAGAGGCTGGAAGTTGGTGGCAAAGAACAGTTCAGTGTTGCCAAGCATTGTATGTGACATTCATTTGAATATTCTGCCTCTTACAAAACCTCTACTTATAAGTTGTGTTGTGTGAAAGGGAGGGGGCTCAAGAACAAATTTGGTGGGGAATAAAGCTCCTTTGCTCCAGTTGCTCCTCCAGAGATTAGAGGGGGTTAGGGGCAGCTGATATCACAGTATCAGAGTATCACAGTATCACAGTATTA
>VXBP01010625.1:53050-71547 GCA_013400115.1 Rhinopomastus cyanomelas | reverse complement strand
TCAGGCCATCCCGAAAGCGTTGAGATGCATGTCTGCTGCACCAAGGGATGCAGGTGTGGGCGTTGAGAAACTCAGGCCATCCCGGACAGATATGGTCTCTTTCCCAGGTCTCTAAACTGAAAGAAGAACCAAGGTCCAAACAATAGTGACCTCCCATTGTATTTTTCTCAGGTTGTGTGATGGCATTAATGACACAGTTTTTAGTTTGTGTGCATTGACTTGCATAACCTTTTCTTCTCTTCTGTACATAGTTATAGAGTTAATAAACCTTCTGTAGTTTCCCTAAACCATCCATTGTCTGGCAAATTTATCCAAGACGTCATCGAGACCTCACGGCTTCGCTCTCTTTTCTTTTATCTAAATTGTGGTCCTGAACCCACCACACTCAGCCTTTCATTTGTCCCTGGTCAGCTAGTTTACCCCTGCATCCAGGAGAAGATGGAGATTCTTTTTAGCCCTTGTTTTACTATTGACATATCTATAGAAACAACTTTTATGTTGCAGCTGGCCAGATTAAATTCTAGTTCAGATTTACCCTTTCTAATTTTATTCCTACATAGCTTTGTAACAACCTTGCAACTTTCCTGAGTTTCTTGTCCATTCTTCGATAGACAATAGACTTTTCTTCCTGAGTTCCAACCAAATGTCTCTGTTTAGCTATGTCTGTCTTCCATGCTACCAACTGATTTTACTGCACATGGGGATGCCTTGTTCCTGTGCCTTGAAGACTTTCCTCTTAAGATCTGTCCAGAAATGTAAAGAAAGCAAGCAGCTTTTGGTTTTATTGAGAGGGAATGCCAGATTAAATGGGTTAAAAGTTATTTACTTACAGTCAGAAACAACCACCTAGAACTTAGGGGTTTAGCTGTCTGGAAAAAGAGAAATCANAGGATGCTGTTGGCCCTCTTGGCCACAAGAGCACATTGCTGCCTCATAGCCATCCTGCTGTCCACCAGGACACCCAGGTCTCTTTCTCGCAAACTACTCTCCAACAGGTCAGTCTCCAGCCTATACTGGTACCTGGGGTTGTTCTTGCCCAGATACAAGACTCTACACTTACCCTTGTTATACCTCATTAGATTTTTCTCAGCCCAGCTCTCCAGCCTGTCCAGATCTCGCTGAATGGCAGCACAGTCTGCAGGGGTGTCAGTGACACCACCCAGCTTTGTGTCATCAGCAAACTTGCTGACAGTGCATGCCAATCCCTCATCCAGGTCATTAATGGACAAGACATAAATGAACAAGACTGATCCCAGCACCGACCCCTGGGGCACTCCACTACATACAGGCCTTCAACCAGACTCTGTCAACTTGAGATTTGTGCAGTTATGTTTTGAGTAAATGTGTAGAACTTCACTCTCACTCTGTAGATCTAAAAAAATTGGCTCTCCGCTTCAACAAATCTACTGCATCAACATGCAGTGACTCAGTCAGTAGGTCAGCTGCCAGTGACATACATAGAGGTGACAGTTCTTATTTGTGAAAGCTGTAACAGCACTTTCTGTGCTGCTTTTATGGAGACAATCAGATGAGGAAAGAAGATATCTGTTTAAAATTAAACAAAAGAAAGACGCAGTTAATACTAGAAGGTAGGTCTCAGAAGTCTATTAAAAGTTGTTTGAGTCTTTTTTGCTGTGGGATATAGCCTTCTGCTGCTCAATTCAGATGTTCAGGAATCACAGAATCACAAAACATCAGGGATTGGAAGGGACCTTGAAAGATCATCTAGTCCAATCCCCCCGCAGCAGGATCACCAAGTTGTACAGGAACATATCCAGCCGGGTTTTAAAATTCTCCGGAGAAGAAGACTCCACAACCACTCTGCGCAGCCCGTTCCAGTGCTCTGTCAACCTCACTGTGCAGAAGTTCCTTCTTATATTGATGTGGAACCTTCCATGTTCCGGCTCACACCCACTGCCCCTTGTCCTATCAACAGATGACATTGAGAAGAGCCTGGCTGCATCCTCCTGACACCCACTCTTCACATATTTATAAACATTAATGAGGTCACCCCTCAGTCTCCTCTTCTCCAAGCTAAAGAGACCCAGCTCCCTCAGCCTTTCCTCAGAAGGGAGGTGCTCTACTTCCTTCATAATTACACTGAACACCCTCCAACAGTTCTGTGGACACAATACTCTAGATGTGGTCTCACCAGTGCAGAACAGAGGGGCAGAACTTCTCTTGATCTGCTAACCACCCCCCTTCTGATCTACCTCAGGATGCTGTTGGCTCTCTTGGCCACAAGGGCACATTGCTGTCTCATGGTTATTCTGCTGTCAGCCAGGACTCCCAGGTCCCTTTGTCCCGTGCTGCTCCTCAACAGGTCAGTCCCCAGCCTATACTGGTACCTGGAGTTGTTCTTGCCCAGATACTAGACTCTACGTTTGCCCTTGTTCGTTCAGCTTCTCCCTGCCTAACTCTCCAGTCTGTCCAGGTCCCACTGAATGGCAGTACAGCCTTTTGGGGTGTCAGCCACTCCTCTCAGCTTTCCATTGTCAGCAAAATTGCTGGCAGTGCACCCTAATCCCTCTTCCAAGTCATTAATGAACAGATTGAATAGTACTGTTTCCAGCACCGGCCCTTGGGGAACTGCATTAGATACAGGCCTCCAACTAGACTCTGTCCCATTGACCACTACTCTCAGGCTTCTATTCTGCAGACAGTTCACGATCCACCTCCCTACCTGATCATCTAGACCACACTGCCTCAGTTTGGTTGCAAAGATGCTGGGGGAGATGAGGTCAAATGCTTTAATAAAGTCAAGAAAGACCACACCCACCTCTGCCATCATGGCTTCACCTGGTTATGGCCTCATAAAAGGTTATCCAGTTGGTCAAGTATGACTTCCTTTTGGTGAAGCCATGTTGACGGTCCCTCTTCTCCTTGATATGCCTAGACATAGCATCAAGGATAAATTGTTCCATCACCTTTCTTGGGATGGGAGTGAGACTGACTGGTCTATAACGTTGATTCAGAGATCTGGTAAACAGAATGCCTATTTATTGCAACACTATTTCATATACATAAAAGCACAAATGGGGAGAGGTAAGGAGGAACTGTGACTGAATTGTATTAAATTAAAATATCTTGAAATGTCTCTATCTGTATGGATTTTTAGAACATGTACCCTTCAACTGTCTCAAAGGCACAATTTGCAGATACTTTGTCAAGCTCACTAAAATCTCAAAGTACTAGGCCTTGAAGAGGTTTTGCAGAATTGGATTTGCCCCAGTGTTTCTACAACTCCATAGAAATTTGATGGCTTCATTAATATGCTTAAAACTCATACAATTTTAACACATGATAGTATTTCCATTATATTAGCTTTACACCTCATTGTAACCAGTAAATGTATGTGGACACCCTGACATTTATGAAAGGCAGCCAAATACTATAAAATATCTTCTTGATATAGCAATCTGACTGAAATGAATCCCTGAGAAAAATAAATTTATGATTATATTTTCATCTAGAATTTACTCTAAAGAAGCAATATACTGACAGTCTCTTCCAGTGTCAGGTTGTACTGCTTCCACCTCTTGATACAGTAATTGAAATAAAGTGGTAAGTAAAGTTAAACACAACTGATCTAGAATTTAAACACATTAATCTAGAATTAATTCAAAGGTTTTTTTGAATAATTTTTTAAAATAAACTTATGGCTTCTACATTTGCCCAACAAACTCTTTTTGAGACAGAAAACTCTTTTCAATCCCTGAAAAATATAAAGGTCTCTGTTACGACATGATTGAACTGATATAAATTAAATGGACATATAATATCTCCAGTTCTGCATTATTTGAGCAGTGGGATTGCTGTGACTTTATGCAATTTTTATAACTTTGCTGGGTTTCCATAGGGCCATTCATATAGTCACTTGTGGGAAAGCAATAGAAAATCTAACAGGCAGGAACTGTTTATACAGGTCTACATTTATGTTAAGTCCATTGTTAGTCAGCAGATTTAATCCTCATTAATGCAGTGTCAGCTAGTGAAGAATCACCCTTCCTAAGTTCACTGTAAGTATATACATTTTCAACAAATTCAATAAATCTCTTATTGAAGAAATGCAAGAGTCACTGAAAGCATGCAATTAAGTGAGATCCTGTTCCCAGTCATAGAGGAAATGTAAATGTACTACTTAAATTTTTAATAACTTCCTTGCATGGAGAAATCAAGTTATACAATCCTGGCTTGTTGTCCGTAAAAGATGATTATTTCTAACTAACTTGCTATATTATTTCAAATGTTCATTGGAAAATGATAAAAAATTTTATGGGATGTTCACTGAGCAGTAATTTGACTGAAACACTATTACCAAACTAAATACAATACCTTGTGATAAAATAAATAAGTACTTCACAATTGGAAACATGACAGGAAGTCAGCTCTTGAATATAAGCTTGTACTTCTTGCATCTCACCAAGGTGACCTTTTGTTTCATTATGCAGTTTAGCCTGAACATGTACATTTAATTTAAAACAATAGCTAAAAGATACACCTTTATTACATCAGTACTATTAATTCATTCTCTAGTTTTTTTGGTATTGTCACAGTTTTTAACATATGCTAGGACATGAAAGCTTGCCAGGGCTTATATTCAAAGTAAAATCATGGAGCAGATTGTGGGACTATCTATATGGTGGTCAACATGTTTTGACAAATTCTCATAGGTTTGTGTTTCCTCTAAGCATATACACAGTGTAAAACCCCTATATACTAGCAGTGCAGCTAGGATAGCAACCAGCAAGCAGCTCCTTCTGAGAGGGATTCCACCACTCTGATACTGTCAATGAGACACCATCCATTTCCAGTGTGCTTAGACCAGAACTGGTATCAGACAAGCTATGCTTTTTCTTCTGCTTTCTAGCAGTACTCTGTCATCACCATATAAATGTGTTCTGTCAACAGCACAAGTTTGAACTAGGCTGTTAGACATTATAATATTTTGCTGACAGGCTTTTTCGCTGCAGCCTTCCACCTTCAGCAAGGTGCCCTCTGCCCCTTGGTGAACCCTGAACTATCCCATCTGCCAGTAACAACATGAATTGCTTGTGTTCTTCAAAGTTTTTCAAAACCTGGGGTTGAAAAGGGACAGAGTTATAGTGAGTTTGCCTTCAGACCTTTCAAGACAAGAAGAAATAGTCTGGAATTTGCAAGAGAAGGTGTAGATTAGACATTAAGAAAAATTTCTTCACTGTAATATTGGTCAAGTATTGGAACAAATTGTGTAGGGAAGCAGTGTAGTTGTCACCCCTGGAGGTGTTAAAAAAAAGCGATTTGTGGCACTGGGAAACATGATTTAGTGGGCATGGTGGCATTGGGTTGACAGTTGGACTCAGTGATCTTGTAAGTCTCTTCCAGCCTAAATGATGCTATGAGTCTAAACAGGAAGGAATGTAGGTCAGAAAGGAACCTCTGTAGACAGCCAAGAGACACACTTCCAAGCCTGGTGAGCTAAGCATGTTGTTCTAGAACAGGGGTCCTCAAACTTTTTAAACAAGGGGCTGGTTCCCTGTCCTTGGACAGTGTCAGGGGCCAGAGCCACTACCCTCAGCCTGGCCGCACAGTAGGCAGGAAGCAGCGAACTGCTGGGGGTTGGGGGGTAAATACCAGTGGGCCGGATTGGACACCATGGTGGGCCATATCCAGCCCACAAGCCTTGGTTTGAGGACCCCTGTTCTAGAAGCATGAGAGGCCTCAGGCTTTGATAACCAATCCAGAACCCTGTAATTTCTAGGTACTTCTTGGAGAAGAGTAGACTGAGGAGAACCCTCATAAATGCTTATCAATATCTAAAGGGCAAGTGCCAAGAGGATGGGGCTAGTTTCTTCTCTATGGTATCCAGTGACAGGACAACGGTAACAAATTGAAAAAAAAATAGGTACTATATAAATATAAGGAAAAACTTTTTCACTATAGAGTAACAGAGCACTGGCAGAGGTTGTACAGAAAGATTGTAAAGTCTCCTTCTCTGGCAACATCCAAAACTCTTTTGGAGATGTTCTTATTGAATCTAGTGCAGGTGATTCTGCTAAGGTGGGGTCATCATTCTGCATGATTCAAGGCCGGGTTGAATGGGGCCTTGGGAAACTTAGCTTAGTAAGAGGTTGCAAACTCCCTATAGCAGATGGTTCGGAACTAAGTGATCATAGAATCATAGAATTATTAAAGATTGGAAGGGACCTTGAAAGATCATCTAGTCCAATCCCCCTGCCACAGCAGGATCACCTAGACCAAGTCATGATGATCCAACATAAGCCATTCTATTACTCTATAATTCTAAGATGTTCAGAGGTCCCCTCCAATGCCTAGTATTATGTGATTCTGTGAATTGCTTAGGTTGGAAAAGGCCTTCAGTATCATTGAGTCCAACTATTAACTTAACTCTACAAAGCCCACCACTAAGCCATGCCTCTGCATAAGTTTTAAACATGTCCAGGGATGGTAATTCAGCCACCTCCCTGGGCAGCCTGTTCCAATGGCTGATGATCCTTTCATTAAATTTTCCTAATGTCTAGACTAAATGTCCCCCAGAGAACTTGAGGCCATTTCTTCTTGTGCTGTGATTTGCTACTTGTGAGAAGAGACCAACACCCACCTTTCTACAACTTCCATTTAGATAGTTGTAGACAGCAATAAGGTTTCCCCTCAGTCTCATTTTCTTCAGACCAAATAGCCCTGGCTCCCTCAGTTGCTCACCACAATGCTTGCTCTCCAGAGCCTTTGCCAACCTTATTACCCATCTTTGGACACAATCCAGCACCTCAATATCTTTCTTCTAATAAAAGACGCAAACCTGCACACATTTGATGTGTACCATCACCAGTGTCAAGCACAGATCACCTCCCTACTCCTGCTGACCACACTATTTCTTATACAATTAGGATGTTGGTGACCTGCCTGGACACCTGATCAGAGTTTTGGTTCATGTGTAGCCAGTGATCAATCAACACTCCTAGGTTTTTTTTCTGACTAACAGCTTTCTAGGCTTCCAGCCACTTTAATTCATGCTGAAGCATTGCATGAAGTTTTTGTGACTCAAGTGTAGGAACAGGTACTTGGCCTTGTTGAAGCTCATAGAATTGACCTTGGTCCACCAAACCAGCTCATTCTGGTAGATTCTCCCTGTCATCAAGCCCACCAGCACTTCTGCACAACTTATTGTCATCTGCAAAGCTATACTACCTCCTACACGTTCAAAATTTTCTTCTTATTTCAGAGAAAGATCACCATGTGTTACTCCAGACAATGGATAAATTCACTGAGATGGAGAACGACTGAGCAGAATTAATCCATTGAGTAAAAATCCTCCAGAGTATAGTATGACTTCAGAGTCAGATCACCATAGGGAACTCGGCATCTTTGGGGCTTTTTTCAAACTTTAAGAGAATAACCAAGAATCTCAATGCTTTACAAACACAGATAACAGCCTGAGGCTTAGGAGAAAAAGGGGTGCTGCCTGTAGATGACCTCAAAAACCTGTCATACTGAGACCACTTGCAGGGACATTTTGAATTTAAATGCCAAACATCAGCTCAGTTTTTCCAGACATTAATCAGATAGCAAAAAAATCAATTCTGCTTAGAAATAAAAAAGGGGGATGTATGGGGTTGAGAGGGAGGTAGTGACTTAAAACTATTTCAACAAAAATGAAATTATTTTTTCCAAAATTGCAGGTACACAAAATGTTGCCAAATGCAGAACATTCTGACTCCAAATTCTGTATGGCACTCAGAGTTCTGAGCTATAACGTCTGGACTCTGCAGCAACTTGCAGGTCAGGCTTCTAAGAAGAAGTGTGGAAACTTGAGACCTGCAGGTGATAGCAAAGCACAGATTAGAGAAAGATATCTAGTTAGAGAGAGATTAATATTGTTCTCCTGGCTCATCTCTGACCATTGATGTGAGAAACTGGGAGTCTTGCCTAGATTTGAAGCCCAGGAGCTAGGCTTGAATGAAATGGAGAGGAGAAAAGATGTGGTTTCTTCAGGGATTCAGTTGCTTTCTGTTTTGACATCAGCACCTCCACATGGACTAGCCAAGAGTGAAGAATCCAAATCCTGCAACCACACAAGGAAGCTGGCTTTGAGAATGTCTTTTGGAGCATCTAGCCCCAAAGAGTGTCATTAATGTAGCACTGTGCAAGTTAGAGCTCTGCTAAAGCCATGGCCATGGCATCCCAGCCAGCACTTGTCCACAGCAGCTAACAGAACCGGGCAAAAATGTAAGCAGCATTTTGGAAACATTCTGTAATAGTATTTCTAAATCATTCTCTCTGGCTCATAAAGAATGAAGAAAGTTGGGTTCTACTAATAAACAGAATATTTTTAAAACATGCAGTATCATGGAGTTCTACAAACTGGAAACACCAGAGTTTCAGGTATCTCTGTATTCAGTTCTGGAACAGCAGCATGATTTCATATGGCAAAAGGCAGGCTTCTGCACTTCATAGGTCAACATTCACCAGTTCTATGTTGTAGTAAATATATAAACATGCACTAAAGTTACTATATTGTAACTTCTGACCTCATAGTCTCAAAAGATCAGTTTAGAGAGCATTTAATGTAAGTGAAATGGAGAAGCAAATGGTGAAAGTCATGCCTTTTTAGTAGAAATTAGAATTAATAAAATGCAGTTGAATGCAGTTTGTATTTTGATGGTGTAGGTCACATTTTTATGGCAATTAAGTTTTGTTGCAGAAGATACTAATACTGACTACTGTATGACATTAAGTTGCATTGATTTGGCATTTAAGCACAAAGTAGAAATAAGTGTTTGTAGTATACCCTGATCATAGAATAGTAATTTATCTTACGTGACAGATCACATTGATTGTTATCTCCGGTCTCAGAAAAGGGATTAATTACTGCATGAGGGGTGGGTAATTACTTTTAGTGTGATTCCTCTAACTTGATTCAGTGCCTAAATGATGAAAAAAGCAAATACTGGCTGTCAGTCATTGAAGTTTAAGGCAGCTTGAGCTATCAAATAGCTACATTTTAACCAATGTATTTCTCCACCCCTCCCAGGACATTTCTAAATGTTTCACAGCTTGAACACGCTTGTTACGCTTTAAAAGCTGAGTACAATCTGTGAGTTTTATTTGTGTTTTTTCTGCAGAAAAGTTTGAAGTTTGGGTTTAAAAAGTTGAAAAGAAAAGTGTCTGCTCACCACAAAAGTTGAGAAATGTCTCTACCCTTTCTGTGATTTCCACCTTCTTTTTTGCTTCTTCTTTGCATCTCTCCATCTTGATGTTTATTCGGAACTGCGTTGCTGCCACAAAGAGAAAATGTTACCACTTCTAAAGATGTGCAGAGGGAACCATCAAGGTCTACTAATTTATCTGTTTTCAACTGGAGAGACTGTGAGAATTCTGAACATAGAAGATTTATGAGGATGGTTTTGTTTTTTAAATGTATATGAGGCATGGGATTTTAATCAGAAGAACAATTTTGTTTTCTTTCTGAATTAAGTAAGTAACTTCATGTAATGGAAATTGAGAGCTAAGGCAAGAGGAATGTTGGTGGCTTTATTCAAAATGAAGGTAAAAGCTTTCTATTCATCTGTCACTCTTCTCTTGGTGGGAAACAGGGTCATACTGACCACTTTTAAAATCCATGAAGTTTTCTTGTGTAGTATAAGCTTTTGAAATTATATTGTTCATAATGCCATTTGCAAGTACTTGATTGTAAGTCCATTTTCTTCTACATTTTATGTCTCTTTGCACAGCAGCTGTCTCATTTCTAAACAAATGTACCTTTATTCCTCCTGACATGTCCAGTCTTTCTGAAACCACACCCCAGACTTACAACCAGAAAAACCTGTCACGAATGTGTGTGGGGATGCTAAATGTTTTGAAAATCAAAATGCTAGAGTTACAATGCTGATGAACCCTCAGTAAATGAGGTTTGAGTATAGGCAACCATTTTTCATGTGAACTGTCAAGCCCAGAGCTAAAAGTTGGAATGTTAGAATGAGAATGAAACATCTTCCTGTTGACCATGGTCCCTATAAAACAACCAATCTGTACCCAAGCTATTTAAATTACCACCAAAACCCACAAATTCTTGTATTTTTGTACAAAGATTTCATATATCATCATGATGGGTGAGATTCTGTGGGTACTTCTAATTTTCAGGCTTCAATCTCAATTATCCCAGAATGAGTCTGTGTTAGAATAAGGGTTAAAACATTAATTTTGTCTCCCTGGCTACACCTGTATAACGGAGTAAAACCACCCATTTTGTGGTGCTGAGGCCAGGCCAGACTCAATGTTACATGTTCTGTCCATTGTTCCCACCAAACAGGGTCTAAACTGTCTTCTGAGAAGAAATTTTTGTGCATACTGTTTCTTACATTTGGCTTAGGCAATGTCTAGAAGAACTGGCACTGCTGCAGCCACAGTGACTTTGCTACAGGCAAATGACTGGCCAATGGTCAATTTCTTACCCTGGTTCTGTTCTTTGGTATTATATTTAGCTATACATTTGCGTGTGTGTATACATGCATGTATACATAGTGTATTGAATCTACGTAGATGTCCTTTATGCTACAGTACTCAATGAATGGAACCTACTGCACTGATGGCCCTTACCAGTTTTATTAAGCTTTTTGTCTCTGCATCACGGGAATGAAATATCCATTTCTGCAAGTGGCAGTATGGTGCAAAAAGTCTATAAAGGAGAACCAAACATGTGAATTACAGAACATTAGAGACCAAAACACATGTAGAAGATTTCTGAGATATCAAGGTGATATCTCAGATTCTGAGATATCCGATGACACTTTGAAGTTCTTCTTCAGCCCCTTTGTTAGAGTGAAAGGTCTTAAATGTATTATTTGCTGAGGTTCAGTCGTAAGTCCTTTCAAAAAAATTTACTGCTTTGAAAGTGCAATTTTCTCATCTCTGGGAAGCCATGACAGAAAGGTAATGTTTTAGTACCTTTGAAAATATGTCCTTTACAGTAAAGTAACTAACAGCTTTTTCTTTAGAAACACTGACAAGAATCATTTCCCAGATAACATAAAGAATCATAAAATGGTGGGGTTTGGGAGAGACCTCTGGAGATCATTTAGTCTAAACTACTACAGAGAAGGTTGTCCTAGAGCAGATTACACAGGAACATATCCCGGTGGGTTTTGAACATCTCCAGAGACAGAGACTCTACAGTGTCTCAGGGCAGCCTGTTGCAGTACTCTGTTGCCCTCACCATAAAAAAGTTTTTCCTCATGCTCAAATTGAATCTCATTTTAAACCTATTGCCCCTTGTCAATTGCACTTCAGATACTTATAAGTATTTATGAGATCTTGCCTCAGTCTCCTCCTTTGTAGGCTAAATAGAACTAGACCTTTGAGCCTCTCCTCATAAAGAAGATGCTCTGTCCCTTCTGACCATCTTAATGGCTCAGTGCCAGGTTCTCTCCAGTTCAACTAAATGTAAGAAAGACAGAAGGAAGTACTGCATAGGGAATGTCATACAAGTAGTTCATGTGAAGACAAATATGTTGTTTGAAAATGTATTGTTCAGTGTAAAAGGATGGAAGTACAGATACTGAAAACTTTTTTCTTTACAACAGTGCAGTGAGGGTGGAATATTAAAACCTTGTATTAAGTACAAAGGAAATTCTGTGACATACCATGTGGAATTCAATCTTACAATATTTAATATAATTTTTTTTAAAGCTACATTAATGATTTTGAAGATGTCAAGCTTGGAAAATAGAGGTCTGAGAAAGTAGAAAAGCATCTGAGAATAAATGTGTACAAAGGACAATAGGAAATCTTATTGATTACATAATGCAAACACACACACAGAGTGTTTCTGTATCTTATATGAACAGTAGTGAAGCTCTACTTGAACCACGAACAATATATTTATTTCTAATACTTTTGACAGCACACACAATTAAAGCTATGATCAAGGAATTCTACAGACAATAGCCAGAGCATGCTGACGGGAGCTGCATCCAGCTATCTGTCAAAGGAAGCAAAAAAGTGATGGAAAGCCTCTGAGGTTGGTAAAAAAACCTGAAGTTCCTTCCCTCAGAAAAATAAAGCATCAAAGAATGTTTGCTCAGCAAATAGTTTTCTTCGACAAGTTCTCCCAGCCATGCTGCTCTGCAGCTGTTGTACTGTCTACAGTGCTTTCTTTCATCATTTATGAATTAGCTACATGAACTCTCAGATGCAGGCAGGCCTTAGGAACAATGGCGTTTATTCTGAAGAGGGACTGCAGACTGTAAAGTGGAAGCACCACGACAGCCATTAGTCTTAGGAGACAGGGCAGAAGGGAGAACTCAAGTTAATTTTAACTAGAAAAAAGGATAAGCTGAAACATTTGAGAATAAATTATCTTTCCACATAAGGTGGAAAAAGAGGTTTTAAAACACATTATTTCTCAAAAACAGAGAAGACCAAATCCCTCTGTATGACTGCGGTATTTATACAACATTTTTAACAGGTAGAAATGTACCTCTATCTGTCAAAAAAAAAGGTAAACAGAGGAGGCTTGTCATCTGAGAGATGCAAACTGTCCAAAGGAATACATCCATTAATAGAAACCAGGAGTTAATTTGTTACTGTAAAGTGACCATACAAATCACCATACTTGTCATCTTGGGTGTTTAGAAATGCCCTTCTGTTTCTGAAACTTGAAGGAAAAGAAGAAGGAATACACTGTAGACACTAGAGCAAAAAAAACTAGGACGGAGAGCTGTTTCCTTTCTTCTAGCTAAGTGAAAGGATTGAGTCATATTAATTACACTTCTCAGAGAAAATGTACAATATTCACATGCCAGCTCCAAGGTACTTCTTTATAAGCACCAACCATAGGGCACACCTTGAGGTCACTGAAATACAGTGTATGTTCTATAAAGTTGTTCCCACTAGGAATGACAAATAGATAACAGAAATATCCTATGGAGCACGAAGCATAGACAGTGACTGTGGCATCCAAATAAACACTAGGTTGCGAATGTTTTCTACTTTTCATCAAGCACTGGTCAAATTTCTGATGTGGTGTTAAGGAAAGTATGTTTACAACAGAAAAATGAGCCAGTGAGTTCAAAAGTAGAAAGACGTAAAATAGAGGTGTTCTATTTTATTAAATTAATCTTATTTTAATCTGATTATATTAAATTAATCTGAAAGTGTTTGACGTAGAGTGCTGGGGGCGGTGTGGAGAAGCATGCAGTCGACTCAATATGACTGGTAAAGCAAGTTCCGATTTATTATACCTAAATATTAATTTATATAGAATTAGGCTTAACTGTGTGTTCTAAGCTTATTGGTTCTTAAGTCCATCGCTATATGATTGACATAACTATTCCAAGCACTTATTGGTTAAAAGACATGATACCATATGCACAATCAAACTCTGTTCTGACTACAAGTCACAAAAACATCCTGTCTTAGCACCTTGGCCTTGCTCAATACAATGTTGCAAGACTTTTGCTGAGTCCTTGGCTTCATCCTTGGTCATAATCTCATTGTCCATACTATCTTCAATGTTCAATCATCACACCAGCTGCTTCCCATGGCCTTCGTTCCCAGGCCTAATTCAGTTCTAACTGTTCCTGCTCAAAGCCTGGATTGTAAAACGCCTCTATTGATCCATGTCTCTTTTCTCTTAGCCACTCTGCAACAGTAGAGGATTTTATAAATGCTATCTTATGCTTACACTCTCTAGAACTTCAGAAATCTCATGAAATAACATAGATTTCAATGGCTAAACTTGAAGCAAAGAATTCAGTAAACTAGTATTTGCATCTACCATTTCCAAAGAGTTTAGATTTAAAAGCTGTTAAACAGAATTGAAATCATTAAGAGGAAGAACAGACTGCCTCACCTTCCAACATCATTTTGAGTATTAAGAAGGTACATTCATAGGAACAGCTAATTCAGTAGTGAAGAGGAAATCTTTACACGGTAATTCTATTTTCAGTAACATATTGGCTCTAATGTTACACACCAGTAAGGAATTTCAGTGTCACTGAAACAGGTGACATATTTTGAAATAAGGGGTAATAACACTTAGACATTATCTATAAGACTAAAAGCTTTTGAGCAGAGGTTTTTCAAACAAACTGGAGAAATAAAATAGCTGTGAGGCTGAGGCATCCTGTTCCAAATCAGCTAAAAAGAAATGTGCATAGACAAACCTGAACTTGTATGCGTCTAAAAATGAAGTGCTGACCCAAGTTTAAACATAGTAATGTGAACAATACTACACTAATATACGATTAGCATAAGTATTATAATTCTGCAGCCACAGATTTTCTTGAAAAAACAGCTGCAGTATTGAAGTTTTAATAGTCTCAAAATTATAAGGCAGAAAAATTATTCAGGCCTCAGTATCACAAAAAGATTGATTATGTAGACTGTCATTATGATAACTCTTTGCCCTCTTTGCTGAAAAGATATTTAATCCTTCAGTTTGTTTTCGATGTCTGCTTGTAATAGGACATGGCTGTATGTTTTCAAGTGTCCACCTATTTTTTTTCAAAGCAATAGCAAATTTTCTAAGGTCTGTGATAATGAGAGAGGGGTTAGTGCCAGTACTGCTGATAGCTCAATTAATGACAGATCTCCTGATCCAAAGGAGGACAGAGTACCTTGCCTCTGTAGGAGCTATGAGAGTAAAAATGAAAATACTAATTAATTGCCACATATATTAAGTGGTGTGTGCAAACAGTAAAGTATCACAGAGTCATTTGATTGTCATTTGGGGGATTTTTTGGGAAGACATTATGGCTGCCCTTCTGATTTAGATATCCAGGTTTCCTCTCCAGAAAGCAAATTCCAAAGGGTGTCCTGGTTATCATTTGTGTTCTGTTCCAGATGTGGGAAGGTACTTGCTTAGGCTGAGAGGCCTGGACATGCATTCAGGACCAAAACATTGTATCTACCCACAGCAATAAGACTCTAGATTGGACCTATAAGGTTTCAACTATCAAAGGTACCAGCAACTTGGAGTGTGTTTCAACCTTCTGATGTGTAATGCTAGGGTACCTCTAGTGATCTGCAACATCATATGACAGATCAGTCTGATAAATATGACTGGGAAGGCTCACAGAACAAGTGAAAGCTTTC
Organism: Rhinopomastus cyanomelas; assembly: GCA_013400115.1. NCBI lineage: Eukaryota > Metazoa > Chordata > Aves > Bucerotiformes > Rhinopomastidae > Rhinopomastus > Rhinopomastus cyanomelas. Next base: position 56,454 of record VXBP01010625.1, on the reverse strand, counting down.
AGCACTACGCAACTGGGATTGCTGTCTCATAAGATTCTGTTAGGAGAGCATATATAAAGTGAGTTTTCTTTATCTTCCATTTTTGAGGCACCAGTATTCCCTTGATTAATATTTCCATGATATTTTGGTTCTCACAAGGTTATTGTCACTGGTGGACACACTGGCCAGGTCCAGGAAAAACTAATTACCCTAATTAGCAAGTAATTAGCAAAGTGCTAATAAGCTGAAAAAAAACCCAAAAATTGAAAGAAGGAGGGCTAGCTCAGCATTTTTAGGTTAAAGAGGCAAAAAATAGAGTCCTGGACTCGGGGAAACAACTAAAATTTACTTTTAAAAACAAGCCCACATTTCCCAAAATATTCCCCAAAACACAAAAACAAAGAGAACAAAAAATTTTCACAACAAAAAGAACAGTAAGGTGAGAAAATAACCCTTTTGGAGACCCAGCTCTGTAACTTGCCATCAGAAAAAGAGAATGTGGACTTACTGGCACTATGCTCACAGCACGGTGGTATTTGTCCACCATTCTTATTATTATATCTGCTCTGTGAGACATAACGTAATTAATGACAACTTGTTTCTGCAGAATGTGTGCACTTAACTGATTAATTTTTATAATATGTGTCTCCTTCTTGAGCTCATTTAATTTTACTTTTCATGAAACCAAATGACATTCAGAAAGTATGTTGCCAGTAACTCATTACTCAAATTCTACCATTAAGCAGGATCAAGATGAGACCTTGTAGACCTGATATAATTAGGGCATGCTCTCCTACTAACCCATGAGCCCTGGCTATAATATCAGACAGATACACGCAAGTAGTGAGTTTTGCCTGGGAATCAGAGCTGAAGTTACCGTTCAGAACCATCATTCCATAGAAAGTCAGGAAGAATTACAGAAGCCACCTTGGGTAGGGATAGGAAAGAGGTAATTTCTTTTTCTAGATAATTTGATATTTTTTGGAATTTCTGAAAAACAATGGTGATACTTCTACTTCAAGATAGATGCGCTTAAGTTTTCATATTTTAGCCTTTTACAATTACAGTTTTATAGTCTGTGTATTAATGGGATTAAACCCAAGTCCAACGGGATACATAATTGTTTAGAGCATCTGTTTAACTGAGTTTTGCAGATTATTGAAGTGATGTTTATGCTATGAAATCCAAGTGAACACAAGACTTTCTAAGCTCAGATGAACATACCCATCTGTCATGTTCTGCAATTTATGCTGGTTTTTGGAATTTTTCCCTTGTTCTGAGAAAGTCAATTGCGTTCTGGTGGCTTTGTGAGAAAAAGGCTTGTGGAGCAGTCTCCTCTGTTAAAGGGCCATACAACTTACTGGGCAGCAATAGCACTGAACATAATTGTGAAAGAGGTGAGATGGTCCAGATACAAATAATTTGTTATAGACTGATAGAATTAGTATATCTTTCACTTCTCCCCTTCTACTTTGCACTGGTGAGACCACATCTGGAATATTGTGTCCAGTTGTGGGCTCCTCAGTTCAAGAGGGATATGGAGTTGCTGGAGGGAGTCCAGCATAGAGCAATGAGGAAGATGAAGGAAGTGGAGCACCTCCCTTACAAGGAAAGGCTGAGGGAGCTGGATCTCTTTGGCTTGGAGAAGAGGAGACTGAGGGGTGACCTCATTAATGTCTATAAATATGTGAAGGGTGGGTGTCAGGAGGATGGAGCTGGGCTATTCTTGGTGTCATCTGTTGATAGGATAAGGAGCAATGGTTGTAAGCTGGAACATAGGAGATTCCACATTAATATGAGAATAAACTTCCTCACAGTGAGGTTGACAGAGCACTGGAATAGGCTTCCCAAGGAGGTTGTGGAGTCTCCTTCTCTGGAGACATTTAAACCCTGCCTGGTTATGTTCCTGTGTGACTTGGTCTAGGTGATCCTGCTGTGTTGGGGGGACTGGACTAGATGACCTTTTGAGATCCATTCCAATCCCTAATGATTCAATGATTCTATGAGTGACATGTCTTTCCTGAAACCATGTGTAAAGAAGCCAAAGGGGAGGCAACAGGAGCTGCCTGTTGAGGAATAGGTCAGTAATTAATTTGCATAGTGTGGGACTGCTCTAAGGTTGAACCTTGCACAAGGACTTTAGTGCTAATTAATGGTTCAAACTGAATGTGTTATCACAGACTCTGTAAATAAATATTTGCACAGAAAGGTCTCATAAAGGCTAAAAGAATGAGTCCCCACAGGTCTTCCAGTGATCTTATACAGCAAAGTTTTAATAACTAAAAGTGGCTTAGGTTTGCCCAGCCATAAAATTACCACACCACATAGTGATAGCATTGAAATCTGCAGCACATAACTACTGTAGCCTGGCCAGACCATTATTCCTGGAATCAGTCCTCGCAGTTCTAGTGTCTTCAATTGTAATTATAAATAAATTAGGTCTGCCAACATAGCTTGCAGGTCTGGACATAGGCCTTTAGGCCCAAGAATATCATTTCAATAGCAGCTTTTTGAAGTTTTCAGATCTTTCCCAAAGTTTCTCTGCAGCCAGTGTTTACTGCTAGCTAGGAGTATTCTCCTAGCGCATGCATCAGAGATAATTAATGGGTTAGTGTTTTTACCGGCAGGAAAAGATACTATACTTAAACAAAAACTTTGTAATAGAAAAAGAAGTCAGCCATTGAAAAAAATCCATCAGCCAAGCTGCTGAGTTTACATGGACTAAAATACTATAATCAGGCAATGAACATGTAATTTCATGATACACAGCCTCTGAAATTACATGACACTTAAGGTGTTATAATTCTGAAATACAGCACAAACTGGGAAAGTCACAATTAAACATCATATTCCAAGTACATTTACAACTTCTTGGCCTTGAAATCTCTTCTCAATTTTCCAATTCCTCATCTTGAAGGGAGAATGTTCACTTCTTCTCATAGCACAAGTAGAAGCAGACATATCTACGTGAAGTGACTGGCTTGTAGGATGAGGCCAAAAGAGACCAGCAGACAGAATTCTTCTCAAAGAACCATAGAATCATAGAATCATTACAGACTGGAAGGGACCTTGAAAGATCATCTAGTCCAATACCCCTACAACAGCAGGATCACCTAGACCAAGCCACAGAGGAACACATCCAGATGGGCCTTGAGCATCTCCAGTGAAGGAGACTTCACAACCTCCCTGGGCAGCCTGTTCCAGTGCTCCGTCACCCTCACTGGGAAGAACTTCCTTCTCAGGTTGATGTGGAACCTTCTATGTTCCACCTTACAACCATTGCCCCATGTCCTATCACAACATGGCACTGAGAATAGCTCAGGTCCATCCTCCTGACACCCACCCTTCACATATTTATAAACATTAATGAGGTCAACCCTCAGTCTCCTCTTCTCCAAACTAAAGAGATCCAGCTCCCTCAGCCT
>VXBP01010625.1:0-31012 GCA_013400115.1 Rhinopomastus cyanomelas | reverse complement strand
CTGAGACAGGAGAATAGTGAAGAGGTGATTGGGTACAATCAGCATGGCTTCAGCAAGGGCAAATCTTGCCTGACAAATCAGTGGCCTTCTATAAACAGGTCAAAATATTAATGGATGAGGGGCAAGCAACTGATGTCATTTGCCTGGACCTGAGCAATGCATTTGACACCATCCCGCACCACATTCTAGTCTCCATGCTGGTGGACCACTAGATGGGTAAAGAACTGGGTTGATGGCTGCACCCAGAGAGTCGTTGTCAATGGATGCATGTCCAAGTGGAGGCCAGTGAGAAGCGGAGTCCCTCAAGGATCAGTCCTGGACCAGTCTTGTTCAACATCTTTGTCTGTGACATGGACAGAGGCACTGAGTGCACCCTCAGCAAGTTTGCTGACGACACCAAGCTGTGTGGTGCAGCAGACATGCTGGAGGGCAGGGATGCCATCCAGAGGGACGTGGACAGGCTGGAGAGGTCGACACCAGCCAACCTTATGGGGTTCAACAAATCCCAGTGTAAGGTCCTGCATGTCGAGGCAATCCTAAGCACAAATACAGGCTGGGCAGTGACTGGCTGCAGAGTAGCCGTGAGGAGACAGACTTGGGGGTGCTTGTGGATGAAAAGCTCAACATGAGTCAGCAGTGTACACTTGAGGCCCAAAAGGCAAACCGTATCCTGGGCTGCATCAGGAGAAGTGTGGCCACAGGTCGAGGGAGGTGATTTTCTCCCTCTACTCTGCTCTGGTGAGACCCCACATGGAGTACTGTGTCCAGTTCTGGAGCCCTTATTACAAGAAGGATGTGGACATTCTGGAGTGAGTGCAGAGGAGGGCCATGAGGATGATCAGAGGGCTGGAGCACCTCTCCTATGAGGCCAGACTGAGAAAGTTGGGGCTGTTCAGCGTGGAGAGGAGGAGGCTCCCAGGTGACCTTTTTGTGACCCTCCAGTATGTGAAGGGGGCCAACAAAAAGGCTGAGGAGGGACTTTTTAGTATATCAGGTAGCAACAGGACTAGGGATAATGGAGCAAAGCTGGAGATGGGTAGATTTAGAGTGGATGTGAGGAGGAAGTTCTTCACTATGAGAGTGATGAGATCCTGCAATGGGTTGCCCAGGGAGGTGGTTGAGCCCCATCCCTGGAGATGTTTAAGGCCAGGCTGGATGAGGCTCTGGCCAGCCTGATCTAGGGTATGTTGTCCCTGCCCATGTCAGGGGGTTGGAACTGGATGATGCTGTGGTCCCTTCCAACCCTTACTGATTCTATGATTTTGTAACTTCTTCCCAGTGATGGTAATGGAGCACTGGAGGGGGTTGCCCAGGGGGTTTTGCGGAGTCTTCTTCTCTGGAGATTTGGAGCCTGCCTGGACATGTTCCTGTGCAACCTGATTTGGGGCTTCCTGCTGTGGCGGGGGGATTGGACTGGATGATCCTTCGTGATCCCTTCCTATCTCTAATATTCTGTGGTTCTGTGGTTCTGAGAGTTATGGTTGTGAGCTGGAAAACAGGAGTTTCTGTATAAATCAGAAGTAACTTCTTTATAGTGAGGGTGACAGAGCACTGGAACAGGCTGCCTAGGGGGGTTGTGGAGTCTCCTTCTCTGGAGAAGTTTGAAACCCATCTGGACTTGGTCTAGGTGATCGTGCTGTGTCAGGGGGATTGGACTAGTTGATGTTTTGAGGTCCCTTCCAATCGCTGGTGTTCTGTGATTCTGTGTGATTCTGTGAAATGGAAGAGGATGAAATTCCAATTGAACACAGACTTTATTAAGCATTCCATATAGTGAAATCACACGCTATCACAGAATCTCATAATCACAGAATCATTCAGTTTGGAAAAGACCCTCAGAGATTGTCAGTCCAACCATCAACCCTACTCTACAAGTTCACCCCTAACCCATGTCCCTCCAGACCACATCTAAGCGTCTTTTAAACTCATCCAGGAATGGGAACTCAACCACCACCCCGGACAGCCCATTCCAGGGCCTCACCACTCTCTCTCCATGAAGAATTTTTTTCCTGGTGTCCAGTCTAAACCTGCCCTATTGGAGCTTGAAACCACTCCCTCTGGTTTTGTCACTAATTACCTGTGAGAAGAGACCAGCACAAACATCTCTACAATGTCCTTTCAGACAGCTGTAGAGAGCAATGAGGTCCCCTCTAAGCCTCTTCTTCCTCAAACTCTCTCAATCTCACCTGAGATTGAGAGCACCCACCCTGTCAACCTCTCCTCATAAGATTTATTCTCCAGGCCCTTCACTAGCTTCACTACCCTCCTCGGCACTCACTCCAGCACCTCGATATCTCCCTTGTACTGAAGTGCCCAAAACTGGCCCCAGTACTCAAGGTGTAGCTTCACCAGTGCTCACTCAGTACTGGGGTACAATCACCACTCTACTCCTGCTGGAGACACAGTTTCTAATACAGGTCAGGATACCATTGGCTTTCTTGGCTGCTTGGGCACACTGCTGGCTCATAGTCAACCACCTGTCAATAAGAAGCCCCAGGTGCTTTTCTGTCAGACTGCTTTCCAGCCACCCTGCCCCAAGCCTGTAGTGTTGCATGGGATTGTTGGATCAAAAAGCAGGACCCAACACTTGGCACTTCTGCAATGCAGACAATTATCCTCAGTCCATCAATGCAGTCTGTCAAGGTTCTTCTGAATACTCTACCTCTAGCAGATCAATACTACTTGCCAACTTGGTGTTGTCTGTAAAATTACTGAGGGTGAACTTAATACCCTCATCGAAGTCATTGATAAAAGTGTTGAACAGGAGTGGTCCCAGCACTGAGCCCTGGGGAAGACCACTCATGACTGGCCTCTAAACAAATTTAACTGCATTGAACACAACTCATAGGCTCGGTCATCCAGCCAGTGTTCCAGTCAGCAGAGTATGTGTCTGTCCAAGCCATGCACAGCCAGCTTATTCATGAGGATGTTGTGGGGGACAGTGTCAAAGGCCTGACTGGAGTCCAGAGAGGCTACATTGACAGGCTTTCCCTCATCCACTAAGCAGGTCACCTTATCATAGAATGAGATCAGGTTCGTTGAACAAGATCTGTCTCTCATGAACCCATGCTGACTAGGCCTGATCACCCTGGTTGACCTTTAATTGATCCATGGTGGCTGTCAAGATGATCTGTTCTATAACCTTCCCTACAACCAATACGAGACTGATAGGCCTGTAGTTGCCGGGATCCTCTTTCCACCCCTTCTTGAACATGAGTGTCACATCTGCCAGCCTCCAGTCCAGTGGGACAAACCCTGTTAATCAAGATTGTTGGAAGATTATGGATAGTGGCTTGGCAACCACATCTGCCAGCTCCCTCTGTACTTTTCACTCCCGCCCCCCTTCATATGTAATTTAAAGATCTGTCAATGAACCCAGCCAATTCCCTTTGTGAAACCATTTTCCACCTGTGGGAAATACTATTCCTATCTGTTGCAGACAGGTCTGGACTGTTGTAAATTAATCCGTGGTCAAAATATCCAAACCCCTGCTGATAGCACCAGGTTCAGAACCAAGGCTTAATCTGTTGGCACATCTTATTTAGTCCCTTATCATTCTACACAACTGGAGGGATAGAGGAGAACAAGGCCTGTACTCCTGATCCTTCGATCAGATGCCCTAAGTGTCTGAATTTCTTCTCATTACCCTTGGAGGAGTTCTTCCTATTCCATCACTGCCCATCTGAGGGCTGTATTAGGGAAGTTTCTTCCCTGTATCTTTAACCCGAGCCCCTAGGAGGCAATAGACCTCCTCATGCAGCAGGTCTGGTCTGCATATTGGGACTTCTGCTCCCTTGAGCAGTAAGTCACCTATTTCAATGACTCGTCTTTTATTCTTTATCTAGGAGGTTTTAATGCAGAGGGTAGTTTGACTAGACTTTGGCAACACCTCCAAGCAGGAAAAGCCATCATGTTCACTGATACCCAGTTCCTTCTGCAGACTGCTGAACCTGTTCTGCAAGGACACGTGGGGAGATGGAGAAGTTGCTGGACAGTGGCACCTGCAGCTCCAAGTAAAGACCTTTTGCCATTGCCCTCTGTCCCCTAATTCGTCATCATTATTTGAGCAGGGAGAGGACAGAGCGTACACTATAGCAGATAATTTGTCTGTTTGATTGTTCACTAAATATAAAACTACTTATAATATAAAAGGAGGAGGACATAATTGAAGAAAATATGATTGGTGCCATACTGGTACCCTATTTGTCTGTGACATTGCTTATAAATTCTAGAGAGAGAACTGAAGAATTTTGGGAAAGCTGTAGGATTTTACACAGCAAAAGGCCTCTTTGTGATTACTGCTCATGACACAGAGCACTTTACCCTTTCCTGTCAAAAACCAGTTTTGATACGAATCAGGCACCTGGACTGCTTTCATCTTGTGTCTTTGGAATCTGAAGTTGTAGACACTTCTTTCAATGCTGGGGGTAAGTCAGAAGCTCTCCACTAAAATTTCAATAACTAATAAGGGAAAATTAGTGTAACACTGTTAAAATATAAAGTATCAAAGCATTTCCAGCAGCAGATGCAGATTCTGCAAAAGTTGGAAATGCAAATGAGTATTGCAGAGTTTTGTTCTGTTGCTAGTGGTAGGTTAAAATGCCAGTACTCCTTATGTATTTGGAAATCATCCTTCACTCTGATGTATGCCCAAAACAATCCTGGATGAACATCCTTACCATCAAATAAGGTCCCTCAGCTGATCTCAAAACACTGAAATCTGCTTATTAACAATGATTGGATTAGACTTGTGCATATCTGCAGTTCTGGCAAAGTCACCTTTGTTCAGGCAGGAGATGAATTCCATTTTTCTTAGACTAGTGCATTTGTTTTCTCCTTGAGTGTCCTGGGTTAAGTAGTGTACTTCAGTTTAAATGATACATTTTAGTGGAAAAATTTAAAAAAGGCTGTAGAACACCACACAAACGTGATGTGGTAAGGCAAAACAGTGTGCTGGGACAGGCCTGCACAGCTGTCCAATCTGCAGCAGTCTGGAGTGGCTTGATGGATCTGTTAAGTTACATGGTTTGATTCTCTTCTATGCTTGAAGTACTGAAAGATGAGCTTTTAAGAAAACTAAGTAGCTACCCAATTTGTACATCTAAAGCTGAAGTCATTAAGTCGTTAAGCACAGATCCCTCTTCACTTCTTCAGTGACCTCAACAGAGCTGCTCAACAGAGCTGTCACAAGACTCTAAGCAGAAGGTAGAGAGCTGTAGCTAAGAAGATTTAGCTGGTCTGGCTTGAAACCACATCTCTGTCTCTTACCATTAGCTGTTGCTGAGGCTGTAGCAGTCAAAGAACCAACCCCTGTCCTGGCAACTGAAAAACAAAAATTTCTGTAATTTGGAACCTTTATATGATACTACCTTTTCATTCCCTATGGAAGTATCTCCATTTGTCCTTTCCCAGGAAAGAGTCACAATAAGATGATAGGAGGTTGATCTGTGGGAAGTTCAGCGGCTTCTCTCACAAGCTAGAAGCAGACAAACAGCTGTGGCTATGAACTTTAAATTCAAAAGTACCAAAGAGAAAAACCCAAGAAGGGAACAAAAATAGAAAGATGATTCAAAGTTTCCACAAATTACAATGGTCTGTCCATATTTCAGAAATACTCGGATGCTTTGGGGTACTGAACCCTTCTGCTTATTTTGACTGAGGAAGAGTTAATTTTCTTTATAGTAGCAGCTGTGGGGCTTATTTTGGATTAATACTGAAAACTGTGTTGGTAATACAGGTTTATTTTATTTATTTCTGAGCAGTGCTTACAGAGCATCAAGGTCTTTTCTGATTCTCACACTACCATACCAGTGAGTTGGTTGGGGGTATGTGGTCGGGTCAAGACCACAATTAAAGATAAAGGAAAAGAAAATAAATCAGTTAGGTCTCGATGAGATCTTGGATAAAATTTGCCAGACAATGGATAGCTTAGAGACAATGGAAAGGGGTTTATTAACTATAACTGCATACAGAAAAGTAGAAAAGTTTAAACAAGTTAGTGCAAATGAACTAGAAACTGTGTCACAAATGCCATCCCATATTCTGAGAAAAACACAATGGGAGATTACTATCTTATCAGTCCTTGGCCTTTTTTACATTAAAGACCTGAGAAAGAACATGTCAGTTGAGTAGAGACGGGTACTGCCACCCTCTCTATTATTCATTCATCACCACTATTTGCAGACAGCAGCAACCTTGGCTGTCCAGACTGGCGACCTCTTCAATACTTCAGCGTATCTTCTTCAGCTCAGTGCTGATTGGGCAGGCCTGGTTCCTAAGTGCCTGAACTGCATCCCTCGGTGCAGGAGACATGCTTTCAAACAAAGAACCCAGACTCTCTCTTCCATTCCCAAGGTTTAAGGATTTCTTGAGTCCTTCTGCTTCTTCAGCTAAGCATTAAAGAATTTTCCTTCTCTCCCAAATACTCGAAAGCATCCCCAGCTTTTCTCAGCATCAGAAATGACAAACAGTCTCTCTTCCTGATGATCAATGCTCTCTAAGATGGCAGCAAAGGCCGCATGGCTTTGGCTGCGTGCGGGACCCAAGATGGAGACCGACTGCATGGCCACATCAGCAGGGGCCCCCTGACTCTGCAAATGTGGCTGAAAGTGTTCCATGACCCTCATGTCTCCTCTCTCCTCCTGTCTCAGTTCCAGGGGGAAAGGGAAGAATCCTTCAGCTCACTATGGGTTGGTGAAGGGCTGTTCTGTCAGGGGTGTAGATCAGATCAGCACTAAGTCCTTGCTTCTCCGTTCCACGGTGCCAGCCAGCACCAGAGTCGGTTCAGAATGGGTGCGGGGCTGGGCTGGGACAGGCCAGGCCCACAGGACTGCAAGGAGCTGCCTCATCCCTCCCTGTGGCAGAGCAGAGCCAGGGTTCAAACCGGAGCCAAGCTGGGGTTGAACCACGGTCAGGGTCGTGCACAGGGCATCGCGGCCACCCTGTCCCATCTTCCTCCGTGGTTGGGGGGAAGATGGAATGGGAGCCCTCCATGCTGGGGAAGAAAGACCCCAGTCACAGGAGGCAGGGCTGAATCAACACTCTTATTTTCTTACCTAGCCCACACCCCTCAAGGGCAGGTACCCTCCTCCAGGACAGGTCACTGAGGGGGGTGCTCTTAAAGCAAAATGCATCTTTTTCTTCATGAAAGCACAAATCTATACATCTGAAAATTCTGGTAATGTTCAAACTGCAACAGGGCGCATAAGAAGAAGACACAACTGGGACAGCTGGCACCAACAGACCAAAGGGATATTCCATGCCAGCTGGTGTCATATTCAACATATAAAACTGTAGGAAGAAGAAGAAGGGGTTGGGGATGACATTCAGTGTTGTGCATAACAAAGCCCTGCTTTGCTGGAGATGGCTAATCCTGACAGGGAATTACTTCCCATTCCTTACTTCCCAGAAGGGAAACAATTTTCGTTTCTTACTTTGCTTTGCTTGCACACACAGCTTTTGCTTGCATTCACAGCTTTTGCTTCCCCTATTGCTCTATCCATATCTCAGCCCATGAATCTTCTCACTTTTACCCTTCTGATTCTTTCCCCTACTGCAACAGCAGATGAGGGAGTGGGCAGATGTGTGGGGCCTTAGTTGCGAACTGGGATAAACCTTGACATTCCTGAAAACATTGTTTATGTCTTCCAGCCCTCCTCACTCATCTTGACCCTTGTCAACTCTGCTTCAAAACTGTTCTCCCATTAAAAACTCTTCTGCTGACACTGCAAAACTGAATAATGTCTTTTAGCCAACCGTGCTGTGTCTTCTTCACATCTACTAAGTTAACATATAAAGGATTATTTTAAGTGAATTTATTTAAACACATTTGTGCAACAATTTCCTCATGAGTACCAGGCTGACAAATATTAATCAACAAACTTTTAGAAAGGTTTTCTGGCTAGACCATCTACAAAACCCCTTTCAATGTACTATAGGCTCTGCTTCACAGACCACCTTTTCATTTATTCTAACAGCATTGGTACTGTACATCAGTATTGTGTTTTCTTTAAGTCAGGGGTCCTCAAACTTTTTAAACAGGGGGCCGGGTCACTGTCCCTCAGACAGTGTGGGGACTGGGCTATAGTGCGTGCTGTCTGGCTTGTCCTGCCCAGGAGCTGGAGGGAGAGACAGGGGCAGACTCCCGCCTCAGCTCGGCTGCGCAGTTGGCAGGAAGTCATCTGCGGTTCCTCGGTTTCCACTCCCCAAGCGCCGGCGGGGGATGGTGAATACCAGCGGGCTGCATTGGAGACCCTGGCCGGGCCGTATCCAGCCCGTGGGCCGGGGCTTGAGGACTCCTCCTTTAAGTAGTTCATGTGCTGAACACTCTCAATGCCATTAAAACGCCACACTCTAAAGCTGGGAGATTTCCTCTGTAACATGCAGTATTCTTATCTTTGCCAAGGTGAAGTGAAGTTTGAGCTGGGGAGTTTGGAAATATTCCCAAGTGGTATTTCTCTCATCACACTTTCCAAGTAAATTTATCTTTTATTGTTGTTGTTGTTGCTGCTGAGCTTTATTTATAAGTCTTTGGAAATAGGAATTTATAATGAACAAACAGTCAGATTTTTAAATTATAGCACTGAGGCACTAATGAGTAAGCACCACTATAATCAAGCTAATTAAAAGGTCATGTTAAGGATGGGAATCTGCATATGAAAAGGAAACATCATTTTCATGATGGTAGTTTTACTATCCTCTTATATTTGCATGTACCCTGTAGAGCCATCATTTGAAGCTGAGCTACTTAAAGAAAAAGTAAGTTTTTAAGCCTTAATCTCTTTAAACCAAAGCAATATTTTTAGTTTTGGCCAAATGGCTTGGTATTTTTCAAAGTTCATTCTTTGAAAAACGGAAACTGCTTCACTTATCCAGAACAACAGATGCACAGCACACTTGGGGACAAATGAGATGAATGAGTTGTGTTCTGAATTTTTAATAATATTTCCATGATAGGAACTTCAGAAAAGCACTTCTGAAGATTACAGACTAACTTGATAGTGAGCAGTTCTCTTCATTTCAAAAATATTTTTAAAGATGACTATGGGCTTCTATATTCAGAAGCTAGGGCAGGACATTCTGGTCTTAGCTTTTTCCATTGCCAGAAAGGTGAAAAATTAGGACGAGGGAACACTAACAAAAAAAAGCATAAACTGCACAAAAATCACCTTTCCGAACAAAATGATAATCCCTCCTGTGACTCACTTTTGTCCTGTAAAATCCCCCTTTTGGTGTTTTTTGAAGCTGAAAAGACTTTGTTTAGTACAAGAAATGCTTCAAGGAGTTCTCAAGCATGTGATACTGACACAAATTCAGCTATAAGGACATTGAAGTTGCTCGGAGCTTAGCATGAAGCTCATAAGTTACGTATTTTTGCCAGATATTGTTTTTACAATATATTCCTACAGTTCCAGCTCTAAATCAGCATTGAAAATTCAGAAAATCATTTTATCACCTTCTGAAAGATTTGCTATGTGCTTATACACTTATGGTACATGCCTGTCAGCACAAGTTTTCTCTTAACTGTCCACATAATTTCCTGTGTTTGATAAAGACTTAAGGCCTCAGAGACTGTAGTGCACTGTAAAAATTGATTAGTAGTTGTGATTTACTTTACAATAGTTTGGTTCTTTTTAACCACAGTGTTTTATTTTACTACTTTCCTTTAAATGTAAACATCGAACCGTTTTTCTGCATGCACTTAGAAGTTAATTTCTGCTTTTTATGTTGAGTATGTGCATATTTGCAAGAATTCCCAGCCACTGTAATTTCACTCAGTAAATTGTTTTCATGAGTAAACTGAGTCATCCTATCATGTTTTCTCCATTTTTCTGAGATTTTAAGTTCCTTTTGGCTGATTTCACGTTGAATCAATGTTGAGGAATATTTTGTTAAGAACAGTCAAGGAAGTTTATATTAATCTTCCAGTCACTCCACTGGATTAAAAAACTTGCTTTTACACTGGGAAAATTTTTCTACTAGTAAAAAATAAATAACAAAGAAAGTATGGTACTGGCTTCCTAACACAGGGTACAAGAAAATTTCTGCTGATATCTTGCAGATAGTTATTTCATATCCGTATGCATTATCCTAGTGCAACTTAAGCATAACATTTTGTAAATGCTTACCTGTTGCAACAGGTGTCTAGAATGTTTTTACTAAGTGATATCCTGTTTGACTGTTTCCTCTTGGTGTTGTAAAGGCATAAAAATGTAAGCAGTCAACATTTTTATTATTCTTCAATGTTTGTAAAATTCACCACAGTTCTCCTCATTATGTACAGGAGGTCTATTGCAGAAATTCCAGTAGGAGTAGGTTTCTTCTATTCACCAGAAAGCATATCTAAAGAAAGATAAACATAAGCAATGAAAAAAAGAAGGGGAATACAAAAGAGTCAGAGGACCGGAGTCACAGACCTTTGCTCCTTTTTTCTTTACTCAATCTCTTTCATAGAATAGAATCATTAATGTTAGAAGAGACATCAATATCATCAAATCTAAACATCAAATCCATGCCACCATACCCTCTAAATCAAGTTTCCAAAAGCCAGATACACATTTTATGAACACCTTCATGGACAGTGACTTGACCACCTCCCTGGACACCCTGTTCCAATATTTGACCACTCTTTCGGTGAATGAATTTTTCCCAATGTCCAATCTAAACTTCCCCTAGCACAACTTGAAGTCATTTCCTCTTGTCCTATCACTAGTGAATGGGGAGAATGATCAACCCCCAACTCTTTACAACCTCCTCTCAGGTAGTTGCAAAGAGCTATAAGGTCTCCCCTCATCCTCTTTTTCTTCAGGCTAAACAACCCCTGTTCCCTCAGCCACTTATTGTAAGACCTGTTCTCTATGCCCTTCAATGGCCTTGCAACATTTCTTTGGACACATTCCAGCACCTCAGTGTCCTTTTTATAGCGAGGTGCCCAAAACTGAATGCAATACTCAAGTTGAGGCCTCAGTAGTGCTGAGGGACAAGTGCAGAGTCCTGCATCTGGGGAGGAATAACAAATTCCACCAGTACAGGCTGGGAGGTGATCTACTGGAAAGCAGTCCTGTGGAAAGGGACCTGGGGGTCCTGGTGGACAACAGGTTAACCATGGCACAGCAATGTGCCCTGGTGGCCAAGAAGGCCAATGGGATCCTGGGGTGTATTAGGAGGAGTGTGTCCAGCAGTTCGAGAGAGGTCCTTCTCCCCCTCTACTCTGCCCTGGTGAGGCCTCATCTTGAGTACTGTGTTCAGTTTTGGGCCCCCCAGTGTAGGAGGGACGGGGATCTGCTGGAGAGGGTCCAGCAGAGGGCTACGAGGATGATTAGGGGACAGGAGGGCATGGCTTATGAGGAGAGGCTGAGGGACTTGGGGCTTTTTAGTCTGGAGAAGACTCAGGGGAGATTTGATAAATGTTTATAAGTATCTGAAAGCTGGCCAGGAGGCGGGGGACAGGCTCTTTTCACTTGCTCCCTGTGATAGGACAAGAAGCAATGGGTGTAAGTTGCAGCAGAGGAGGTTCCGCCTCAACACAAGGGGGAACTTCTTTACTGTGAGGGTCACAGAGCACTGGAACAGGCTCCCCATGGAGGTCGTGGAGTCTCCTTCTCTGGGGACTTTCAAGGCCCTCCTGGATGTGTTCCTCTGTGATCTGTGTTAGCTAGTTTTGTCCTGCTCTGGCAGGGGGGTTGGACTCGATGATCTCTTGGGTCCCTTCCAACCCCTAACATCCTATGATCCTATGAGTGCAGAGGGACAATCATTTCTCTAATCTTGTTGGCTGCAAGATGTTGAACAAGACTGGCCCCAATACTGAGTCCTTGGGAAAACCACTTGGAACCTGTGGACAAGTTGATTTCACACCATTCAACACAACTCTCTGGGCTTAGCCATGCAGGCAGTTTCCTACACAGTCTCCCTGTCTCAGCCATGAGCTGCCAGCTTCTCTATCAGAATGCTACTGGAGACTGTGTTGAATGCTTTTACTAACGTCTAGGTAAACAACATCTACAGCCTTCTTCACGTCCACTAGGCAGTTTACCTGGTCATAGAAGGAAAACTGGTTGGCCCGTATATTCTTCTCTCCATTCCTGCTCTCAAGCCCAGGAGTCTGAATCATCTGAGGATGACTGAGGAAAAGAATGTATTAATTTCCTCAGCCTTGTCTTCACCCTTGGTGATAATATTCCCTTCCATACCCAGAAACAGGTGGAGATTCCCCTGACTCTGTTTTTGCTATTAATGCATTTGTAAAAACATTAATTTTTGTCCTTCACTATCGTTGTCAGAGTGAGTTCTAACTGGGCTTTTGCCTTTCTGATTTCCTCTTTACATGACCTGGTCAGACCCCTGCACTCTTCTTGAGTCTCCCTGTTCAGCCAGTCTGGTCTTCTTCCTCACCCTTTCATCTTGTAGCACATGGGGACAGCCTGCTGTTGTGCCTTTAAGAGCACTGTTTTGAAGAATGTCCAGCCTTCCTGGACCCCTCTGTAATTCAGAAGTGTCTCCCAAGGGACTCCATCAACTGATGTCCTGAACAGGCCAAAATCTGCCCTCTGGAAGTCCACTGTGGTGGTTTTGTTCATTCCCTTCCTTACTTTACCAAGGATTGAGAAACTTTTCATGAACGCTAAGCCCAAGACAGTCTCTAGACACAATATCTCTCACCAGATCTTCTCTTTTTCTAAATAAGAGGTCTAGTGAGGTACCTCTCCTAGT
This sequence comes from Rhinopomastus cyanomelas, assembly GCA_013400115.1. Lineage (NCBI taxonomy): Eukaryota > Metazoa > Chordata > Aves > Bucerotiformes > Rhinopomastidae > Rhinopomastus > Rhinopomastus cyanomelas. The sequence goes on along the minus strand of VXBP01010625.1, from coordinate 18,301 downwards.
AGGTTCACTCACTAGCTGTGTTACGAAAATATCTTCCACATGTTAAAGGAACTGTTGCATGAAGGGAAAAGCAAATTTAGTCAGAACAAATCCTCTTGTTTTTCTAGCCAGTCCTCAGAGATTAGAGGGTCTAGGTGCAGCTGGATTTATAATTTAATAGGCGTGCTAGTTAAGGGGTATTGCTATAGGTTCATCACCAAGGATTTGCAAACAGCCCGTACGCTATAGGTCCAGTTGTCTCTCTATGGAAGCAGTTGACTATGTGGATAGCATTATTTATTTGCTCTATAACACAATACCAGAATTGTTAACAGTCCTTATGCTGTAGGTCTGGTTTGCATTCATGAGAAGCAGTCAGATTCACAGTCTTATTTATTCACATGTACAATATATACAGATCCTTTGAGATTGCTGGGGATAAAATAAATGCAGAAAGAGTTACATCACTAAAGGAATACAAACAGACAAATGTGCAGACTCACTTCAGCTGAGGCACAAATTCTTACCAAAAGGTACCCCTTTCTGGAGTGGGCAAGGAGGAGAAACCTAATAGCCTGTCTTTAGGAATTGGTGTAAAATTCTCATCCACACAGTCAGTCCCCAAAATAACTGATATTTATGGATTAGTTTTCTATTAATGTGTAAAGTGTGGAGAGAAGGCTGTAGTCAAAGATTACCTGAGTTTAGCGGTTGCACAAATGCTCCTTGATGGACAATTGGCTTCTCTGCCAATATGGCCATTTTTCTTTTATATTTTGCCATATCAACTGCTGCAATATGGCCACCTTAGCCCATATTTGGTGTCAATGCAAGATTCTTGCTGCAGGGGCCTCCACCTCACCCCAGAGTCTGCTCTGGAAACTAGATGTTTATTACAGTGGTGACTTTCTGGGATGACTTGTGTTTTGTGCTCTCCTTCCAACAGGAACCTCTTAGACTGTTTCCTCTCTGCTGTAGTGTATTTCCAGCAGGTGTCAGGTATGTTGAAGTCCCCTATGAAAACAAGTACTAGAGTCTGTGGGACTTCCGACAGCAACAGCTGCCTGTAGAATGCCTCATTCACCTCTTCATTCTAGCTGGGTGGTCTATAACAGACACCCAACAAGAGTTCATTACACAACCCTGCATAAAATGTGTCGTAGAGCTAGACAGTGAGTACAAGAAGTTTTAAATTTGTCAGTGCACCCAGATCAGTAGATGCAAAGGTCAAATGGAAGACAGGAAAAAAAAAGTTTTCCTGGAAATCAAGAAGTTTGTAGCCAATATTTTTCAGATTTAACTTTGTTTTTCAGTTGTATATTCGGATCAGGCATGTCTTAAACTGGAAATTAATTAGTCAGTGTTTAGAAAACATCTATACAGAACCAGTGAAGTACATCTGCATACTGATGAGACAGTATCTTAAGCCTTTGTAGCCAGAGGCAGGATTTAGAAAAACAATGTCAAGAATTTCCAGATGAAAGTATGCCAGGCAGCTGGCCTGGGAGGAGAAGAGTCCAGAGGGAATGTTGTAATCTAGCATTTGACTGAGCAAGCACCTGATTCCAAAGACAGTAGGGAATATCACCAGAATAGCTTTGTGAAAGACGGAACAGCAATCTGGCTGTGGTGACTATGTTCTTTACCTCTAGGTAAGGAATGTGTGGAAAAGTCACAATAAGGAAAAGAAGCTCCCAAATGATACTGATCAGATCAAAATAGAAATGCATGAAAGCTTGTGACAATACTGTGAAAAATATGAAACTGTGTTCATCTTAGGGGATTTTTCAGGCTACGTTAAGGGTGTAGTAAATTACTCTGTGCTTGCTGTTAACAAAAAGATGGCTGAACTCTGCTTGCTCATAAGGATCACAATCTGAGCTTCTTACAGAGGTCACCAAAAATGCATCAGGGACTCCTATTCTCTCTGTCCTAAATGCAGTGGAAATTAGATTACAGATACTTCTTATAAAAAGCAATGTATTGATTTCTGATCAGAACACATGTGCAGTCATCTATAAAGAGCATTAAAAAATATTTATGTTGTTTTGAAGTTTCTAAACTAAATATTGTAGAGACTTAGTGCTGAAAGCTTGAAATGAAAGAAAGTAAAGTTAGTGCTGCACGCTAATTTGAAGACAGAGAATAATAAACCACACCTATAAATTTAAGTTATAAAATTCAAAACAGTCTCAGAAAACTGAATCTGGAAAAAGCCTGCTTTCTACTGGCATAATTCTTAACATCTGTGCATAGCTTCTGGGGAAAATTATTAGTTTTGTAAGACCCTTTCAGTTGTGTTTCCTGATTCTAGAACTTACATAGTACTCCATCAGTCTAAGCATATCTCAAAAATCTAAGTCAAAACGCTTTTCTATTTTGATACATACACAGATCAGACATTCACTTAGCAGTGACAGCTTTTGGGGTAAGAATCATTGTGGCTAAGGACCAGATCTGCCAATGTACATACTCCTATCCTATATTCTAAGCTTTTTTCATGTAACCATGATGCAAACAAAAAAGAAAACTAGGCATAAAGCATGCTATTGGAAAGTCAACAATGTGTTTGAAAAGTGGTACTTTCCTATACCACACATTTATAACTGTTTATTCAGAACCTTTCCTATAGACTGATCATTTTGACCAATAATCAACAATTTCAGCCTACCTCTGGAGCTCTTTATCACCATGAGACAGTATCACATGATGAGCTTAATTGCAAATAAATGTCAGATATTGAGTATTTTTATTCTAGTTTTGCTTCTAGTTTTAATAGTGAGGAGGGAGGAGTTCGGGGCAAATGGCCTCTCGAACTGGGGGATGGGGTTGGGGAGCAGTGTGCAGCCTTGGAGATCCACAAGGAACTAGTCCAGGACCTGCTGAGCCACTTGGACACCCACAAGTCCATGGGACCAGATGGGATCCATCCTAGAGTGCTGAGAGAGCTGGCAGATGAACTGGCCGAGCCGCTCTCCATCATTTTCCATCAGTCCTGGTTCACTGGAGAGGTCCCAGGTGACTGGAAACTGGCCAACGTGATCCCCATCCACAAGAAGGGTCGGCTGGAGGATCCTGGGAACTACAGGCCTGTCAGCCTGACCTCAGTGCCAGGGAAACTGATGGAGCACGTTATCTCGGGGGCAGTAACTGCACACCTGAGGGATGGCCAAGGGCTCAGGTCCAGCCAACATGGGTTCAGGAAGGGCAGATCCTGCCTCTCCAACCTGCTCTCCTTCTATGATCAGGTGACCCGCTTGGTGGATGTGGGGAGGCCTGTGGATGTGGTCTATCTGGACTTCAGCAAGGCCTTTGACACTGTCCCCCACAGCAAACTGCTGGCTAAGCTGTCAGCCCACGGCTTGGACGGCAACACTCTGTGCTGGGTTAGGAACTGGCTGGAGGGCCGAGCCCAGAGAGTGGTGGTGAATGGTGCCACATCCAGCTGGCGGCCGGTCACTAGTGGTGTCCCTCAGGGATCAGTGCTGGGCCCCATCCTCTTTAACATTTTCATAGATGATCTGGATGAGGGCATTGAGTCAGTCATCAGCAAGTTTGCAGATGATACAAAGCTGGGGGCAGATGTGTCTGAGTTGGAGGGCAGAAGGGCTCTGCAGCGGGACCTTGACCGCCTGGACAGATGGGCAGAGTCCAACGGGATGGCGTTCAATAAGTCCAAGTGCCGGGTGCTGCACTTTGGCCACAACAATCCCATGCAGAGCTACAGGCTGGGGTCGGAGTGGCTGGAGAGCAGCCAAACAGAAAGGGACCTGGGGGTGCTGATTGATACCCGCCTGAACATGAGCCAGCAGTGTGCCCAGGTGGCCAAGAGGGCCAATGGCATCCTGGCCTGCATCAGGAATGGTGTGGCCAGCAGGAGCAGGGAGGTCATTCTGCCCCTGTACTCTGCACTGGTTAGGCCGCACCTTGAGTACTGTGTCCAGTTCTGGGCCCCTCAATTTAGGAAGGACATTGAGGTGCTTGAGCGTGTCCAGAGAAGGGCAACGAGGCTGGTGATGGGCCTTGAGCACAAGCCCTATGAGGAGAGGCTGAGGGAGCTGGGATTGTTTAGCCTTGAGAAGAGGAGGCTCAGGGGAGACCTTATTGCTGTTTACAACTACCTGAGGGGTGGTTGTGGCCAGGAGGAGGTTGCTCTCTTCTCTCAGGCAGCCAGCACCAGAACAAGAGGACACAGCCTCAAGCTGCGCCAGGGGAAATTTAGGCTTGAGGTGAGGAGAAAGTTCTTCACTGAGAGAATCATTGGCCACTGGAATGGCCTGCCCGGGGAGGTGGTGGAGTCGCCAACTCTGGAGCTGTTCAAGGCAGGATTGGACGTGGCACTTGGTGCAATGGTCTAGCCTTGAGCTCTGTGGTGACAGGTTGGACTTGATGATCTATGAGGTCTCTTCCAACCTTGATAATACTGTGATACTGTGATACTGTGATCTCCTTTACCAGCATATACATTTGTGAAAAATAAATAAAGGTAACAGAAGACTGACTAGATAAACACTAATTAGATTAATAACACTGTATATTTAATGGCAGGCTCCATGTTGCCATAATAACTACTTAAAATATTTCTGTGTCCTCAGTGTACTTGTCACGATAACAGGAGTTTTTATTTAAGTGAGTGAACACAGAGGGAACCACTTGCAGAGTCTCTTTTTTTATTTCAAGCTACTTTGATCATAAACAAACATTTTGCCAAACTATTGTCTACTGAAGAAGTCAAAATAGAGCTAATGCAAACCTGGTAAAAATGCTCACAGTCTGGGACTACGTCATGCTCTGTACTCAGGTAAAACTTCAACTCGTTCATTAGTTTAGAAATCTTGCCCTTGTGTACACAATCTGGTCTGAATGTATTTGGTTTCACTGGAAAACACAGACACAGGCTGGGGTTTTTTTTTTCTATTTACTCATACATCTAATTGAAATTAAATGGAAAACACTCAGCCATAGCTAAGCCTATCTATGGATAACACAGTGTAAGTCTTTATATCTAGATAAAATACAAAACATGGAAGCAAAGAACTCCATCTTAACGGCTACTTCACATTCTAGCTCCTTCTATGATCTTAATACTTTGCTTGGGTATTTTACTTTGGACCCCATTTTGAATAGCACTTTAAGAACTAGAATGAAAAACACTATAGAAATGCTATGAGTTCTTCTGGTTTAGTTTGATAAGTTTTGGTGACTCACTATCTATTCAAAAGCTCAGTGTATCTGTAATGCAATAATTGGCAGAGCATCGCAGGGGATATTTGCAACAGGGAAAAGTCACCATCTAACAAATAGTGTCTTATCTTCTTTCCACTGAAGCCAGTGGGAGTTTTGACAGTAATTTCCGAGGAATTATGTCCAGTCTCATAATCTCCTTTGAAAATTACACCCAGAGGAGAAGACAAGAAGGATCTAAAAACTAAAGTGCTGTTAGAACAACCTTCAGTGTTGTGGCAGCAGCAGTGCTCAATAACTTTGTTTATTTCAGTGCTAAAACATATGATGTCTTGGTTACACTCAAGTTTATGTGTACTAACATAGTCTTATCATGTGTTTCTAACAGAGCACTTACATAGCCTTATCACATATTTCTAGCAGGACTCTAAACAGAAACATATGGCATAGATGCAGTTTGTAAAATCTATTAGTTTTCAATATGTGAGCTATGTTGTGTGTATAGTTCTCAAACTGACATTCACTTTCCTTCCATAAAGCCGGACTAATGCTTTGGCCTTGGGGAAGTACTGGATAAGTAAACTATGCCCTCATATCTCAAGGTCTGAAAGTATTTCTACAGGTTACACCCCCATTTCTCTGCCCTGAAGGAAAGTAGAGGAGGGGATTTAAAGGATGCAGCAAAAGGCTTCATAGGACACCCTCCCTCCATGCACACGACAATGACAAATGCTTCTAGTAGAAATATTCTGACACTTCACCACAAAGCAGGAGTAGTGCCGAGATTCTGAGTGAGCTTTCACTTCTGAAAGGTTTATCATACCACAGCAGAGGTAACATTCCACTGTAAGCTAGAGAGGAAAAACTGTTGGGATCAAAGGGGTGGTAAAGACATGGATGTTGGAATATGTTGACACAAGTACTAAGGTGCTTTTTAAAAGGAACAGGTCATAAATACATGTTGTCCCACTCCTCTACCCTATAAACCACAGGAATAACAATAACCCACAAATGAAAGGAAGTATCTGCCTTTTCATCTTCATGAAGGCAAAGTCCAAGTAACTTGTCTTTGAGTCATCATGTTTTAATGTCTTCAAGATCTCTCTTATTGTGGGTTCTGAGTGCCTGGCTAACAATATGTATGCGTTCTGTTTTGAAAAGTCTGTAAAAAACAGAAAGCACTCAGTAAGTCATATTGACAAGACAGAAACAAGGAAAGGAAACTTAACTCCATCTGCAATCAAAACAATTTGGATGCTACACATAGAAGTCTGTATTGGGCATAAAGTGTTTCAAAGCTTGGCAGAGTTTGGAATGGGAATTAAGTCTTGTTTTGTAATTGAATCAACACAGTATTTGGATTGATTGGACTAGATGATCTTTCGAGGTCCCTTCCGATCCGTAATGATTCTATGATTCTATGATTCACTGACTTCCTATTAAAATTATTAAATGCTTCAGAGATGCTACTTGCCTCAAACACTTTTTCATAGTGATTTGATCTGAATTATTTAAATGGAGTTCATTCCCTATTTTTCACATGCAGAGTGAGTGTGTAGCAATGATGCTGTACATGCCCAGGGAGCACGGCTGATTCAGGCATCAATGAGAAAATGAGCTGAGACAAACAGAAATGTCCAGCCAGCCCAAAAAGAATGAACCTGCATCTGTCTCAGTAACCCTACATAGACATTTCCAGGTTTTGACTATGCTCCATTGTTTCAAGGGCTCCTGTGCCTATAACTTTATGTGGGCCTCTTGTGCTACTTCTGAGCTCATACCTCCTCCCCAAATCACATAACCAATTATCTTGGGCTGGCTTTGCAAATACAACTCATGCAAAACTCAGACGACCCCGTGCCTAAGAAAATAAACCTTGCTGGATATTAGAAATTCTGTCAGGCTCTGTGTCACAGTAGTTGCCATAAGAAGTAACAGATGGCAAGAGATCCTATAATTTTCTGATTTTCTGTTATGCAAAACATCTTGGCCCGAAATTTCCTAAGGAGTAGAACTTTGAACTGAACTATTTCATGGTTCATTAACAAATATGCAAGTTTATCTTGAGAAGCTGTGTGTTTAGGATGGCATAGAGCGGAATTTAGCCAATAAGATGCTCATGGGTGGGTGACTGGCATTCCTTGGCTCAGTGCCAAAGGAACTGAAAGAGCAGCCTAAAACCGATAGGATTACATGTAAGCTTCAACTTTTTCTTTTCCCCATATACTTATTTAGGCAGGCTAATGTAACAATGCCAACTACAGCATTCAAAGAAAAGAAGTCTGAATTTTATGTAGTAGGTCATAATTTTGTGATGTCTCAGTTTGATTTCTTAAACTGAAATACAATTATTTACATTTGGATATTATTACACTGGTATTTTGTTTCCAGAGGAAAGCAATAGTTTTAAACAAGCAAACATTTTTCCCATTTGATTCAAAGAACGAAATTATAAAAATGGTTAATATATTCTTTCCATCTCAAATGGAGTCCTGTAGGGGGAAATAAATATAGTTACAAGTTGCGTCTTCCTCAAACAGACACAGCCATTAACTTCTACACAAAAATCTTGCCAGTCAGAGGTTGACAATAATAGCAGGCTTAGCTAGAGAAAAATAATACTAACTGATAGTGCTTTGGAGGGAGGTATGAAAAGTGATGATTTCTGGCTTCAGGTGAAGCCTTAAGCTTCTGCCTGGACAACTCTGCTTCATAGCAGCACTACTGTAGGACACTGGTTGCGTTTTCTTCACATTTCCAGCGGCTGGAGCACATTTGCTTACCCGCTAGCATACAAAATTGAGAGAGCTTGACCCAGCGGTGTTGCTTTAACTCTTTTCTGGATGGAAATACCAGGCCTTCAATTGATGCCAAATCCCAACATCTCAGAAACAGCATTCCCCATCTGCAAACTGGATTCCTTCATGTTTCTGTCCTCAGATAACATGTATGTGGATACACATATTAAAGACATTATGTTCCCTGTATGACAAAGGAAATATGTTGATTGCAGCTAGCCACCACTAAGACATTGAGCACTGCTATCCTGGTTTAAATTACTTGGCGCTGGTTCAGATTTCTCAGGGTCACAGCAACACACAGAAACCAGAAAGAAATATTATAGTAAAGAAATGTAAGAAATTTTATTAACAGAACATGAAGAAAGGGTTTAAAAGTCAGATCCACAGCAAAGGACCTCCTTCTGCCCACCCCCCAGCTTCTTTCTCCCCTCCTGTTTCCTCTCTCCTGAAAATGATATGTCATAGGATCATAGAATCATAGAATCATAGAATCATTAGGGATTGGAAGGGACCTCGAAAGATCATCCAGTCCAATCCCCCTGACACAGCAGGATCACCTAGACCAAGTCATAGACTCAGTCAGGATTAGGGTTAGAAGGTACCACAGTAACTGACACCACCACCAAGATACTGATATTCTCAGAGAGACAAAGGCAAAGAAAGCAAATTAATCATCCTTCAACAGGCCTATGTGACAGATTAAGCAGTTTCATGCCATAACAGTACTCCACAACAGAGACCAGAAGAAGCCACGATGGAGTACAGATGCCTGAGAATGTCTCATGTATTCCAGAAATTCTTTTGGGTTAATAGGATTATGGGAAGGGATATCCAGATATTGCATTGTCACATGTAAACAGAGTCTGCTTTGTAGCAGAAAATCTAGGTTTCCAGTCCCAGTAGAACCACCTGGTCAAAAATCACACAGTAATAACTGCTGAACTTTCCTTTCAACTATTGTGGCCAGCAGGAGAAGGGAGATGATTGTTCTACTGCGCTCAGCACTGGTGAGGACTGTGTGTTTGAATACTGTGCTCAGTTCTGGGCCAATCACTGTAAAACAGACATCAAAGTGCTGGAGCTTGTCTAGAGATAGGCAACAAAGTCATATGAGGAGCAGCTGAAGGAACTGAGAGTGTTTCATCTGGAGGAAAGGATGAGACTTTCCTCCTGAGAAAAGTATGAGGGGAGATCTTATGACTGTCTGCAACTACCTGAAAAAAGGTTGAAGTGAGGTGATTGTCAGCCTCTTCTAGCTGATAGAAAGCATTGGGACTAAAGGAAATGGTTGCAAGCTGCACTAGGGGAGGTTTAGTCTGGATGTTAAGAAGAATTTTGTTACCAACAGTTATCAAACATCAGAACAGTCATGGAGTCGCCATTCCTTGAGATATTTAAACAATGTGTGGAGCTGGTGCTTGAGAGACACAGTTTAGGGGTGACCTAGCAGTTCCAGGTTGAAAGTTGGACTTGGTGAACTTAATGGTCTCTTCCAACAAAAGATATGCTATGATTCTCTGATTCTAGTAGTGACTGAGATAAAGCCATTTTTGAACCACTACTTACATTACCAGCTTTTTATCTTAAAGAAATAGATAAATGATAATTTGCCTTGACGGTGCTGATTTGGAGGTGCGCTAAACCATGTTCTGTCCAGAAGTCCCTAACTGAAAGCATTTACCATATACAACTGAGTCTGCTGTATTCACATAATTGTGAAATAAGCCTCCAATGCCTAGCATGATCCTCTGTCCTCCTAGAGAATAAAGGTACAGCAAGCCTAAAGCACATATTTAAAGAAATGTTATGCAGCTTGATGACAGAAACAATAAGAACAGCAGAGAATTTATTGATTTGGGAAGAGTAAAGAAAAATTCAAGCTCTAATCAGCTATCTGAGTGTTACATCGAAAAGAATGATATGATGACAGTATCATTAGACCTTGAAATATATTTACATGCATCACTGTTTTTATACAAATGTAAGAAAGAGATCTTGACTTTAACAATATGCATGCAATCACTACCCAATAACTTATCAGATTAATTACAATGTAGTTTTTTAGTTTTTCTAATGTCTCATAGCTTGGATATGAAAACAAATGCAGCTTAGTATGGAAACCTTTCTCTTCCTACCTTAAGTGTCAAACTTGAGTGCCAACTCAGACAAAAAAACCCTTCAGCATTCACATCTACAACAATCATTCTAGATCCACCAAATTTGTCGTGTTAGTGAAAAGAACACAGTGCTCAAACAACTTAGTAACTGGTAACCAGATTTGCATAACTAAAATTGATACCCTATCACTGCCACTATGACCACGAGTATCTAGCACATAATAGCATTCGCAAAAATACCTGCTTTGTGTGTGAGTCAAACAGAACTGGATACCAGAAAAAATTAAATAAGAGCTCTCTAAAACATACTTTGTTATTGTCAAATTATGAAAGAAGAAGTTTCTTGTCGTTTTATGTAGCAACCAGCAACTGTTCAGCAACAAAAAAATACCAACTACAGCTGAATGAATATCACTGTGATAATACAGTGATTTGTCTTTGTAAGAGATTATGGGCAAGATGTATCTTTTGGTCCTCTGTGTTCACTGGGGGTGATATACCTGCATTTGGTAGCTGCCATATAAAGTTAAATGGTTATTACAGACCTTGTGTTTTAATGAACTTGCACAGGAAGTTCACCCAAGTCCAAAGGCTGAGTCTGCACAAGCATTGCACGCATGTACTCAATAATGTGTTTGCAGTCAGTCAAAGTATGAACAAATGCAGCAACTCCACATGCAGCTGGTATTTTCATTCTCCAGGTGATTGCATGGCTGTGACATTACCTTATGGATGTGCCTTTTTGACACCCAGGGATAAGATTTTTGAAGGGACATTAGATCTCTTTTTCACCACTAAATGCCAAATTAATATTTATGGGAGTGTATTTTCTTCTGACTTATAAAAAATCTTATGTAAATTCAGTGTTCCCTAATTATGAATGAACGAAATAATCTTGAAACCTGTCCTGCTTGTTCTGCTTGTGTAGAAACGACACTCTCAGCTTCAGTTTTATTTGTGTTTGTGGAAACCTAGCCTACAATAGCCTAATTTCCAAGTCCTTCAAGGCTCTGAAAATGGTGCAGCATTTGCCTAGGAAGTGTTAGGGACAGCATGTCTCCAATCCAAATACCCATCAGTGCTCTTGAAGAACTTTCTAAACTACTCTTTTGGAGGAAGGCTCTCTGACACATCCCTGTACTGCTGTTCAGGAACAGTCATGAATTCCCACTGTACCCCAGATACCTACCTTTTCCAGAGAATTGTACACAAATCCCTGCCCTGCCATGCTTTCACTTATTTGTGTCTTTGATGTACATATACATCTCCTAATTAGCTCCACCAAATGCTGTCACTTAAGCTGGAACATAGGAGATTCCACATAAATATCAGAAGGAACTACTTCACAGTGAGGGTGACAGAGCACTGGAACAGGCTGCCCAGGTGAGTTGTGGAGTCTCTTTTGCTGGAGATGTTTAAGACCCGCCTGGATGCGTTCCTCTGTGACTTGGTCTAGGTGATCCTGCTGAGGCAGGAGGATCAAACTAGATGATCTTTCGATGTCCCTTCCAATCCCTAACGATTCTATGATTCTATGAAACTGTGGCAACACCTACATGTCATTTATAGCACAGGGGTGTTTCTCTCAAACCCTTATCACACTGAGCTCTTCCTGTGTTAGTAAACACAAAGACTTCCAATTTCCCAGCCTTTGGCCACATACTCTCTACTGGTATGTATCTCAGAGCAAACTATGTCTCCTTTGACCAGAATTGTAATGCAAAATAAAAGAGTAAAAACAGAAATGGCAAGAACTGCTCCAAGCTCAGGCAGCCAAAGTGCACTCAAGATAACTATTTATGGAGACGCAAAGTAGTTAAAGCTGCTGCAAGAAATTCAAGAAAAGCTTGTGACAGTTTTAACTAGATGTTGGAAGTTTTATTCAAAATAAGAAATGTTAAACAAGTCTTTCAATTTATAAATGTTGAGAGCTTTTTTCACCATGAAATACCCTGGGAATCATCTGAACATGATTTATAAATGTGCATTCTCTTCTGCCATTAGACAACATACAGAATTATAGAATAAGTTTGGCTGAAAGGGACCATTAAGGTCATTGAGTCAAACCATTAAACCTGCTGGGTCACCATTAAATCATATCCCTCAACATCACATCTACAGAACTTTTAAATACTTCCAAGAATGGTGACTTCCCTGGGCAGTCTAATGGCTTCCTATATCAAGGGTAACACTTACAGCATCATATGATGAACTATACAGTTAATTTGACTTAAAAATGACTACAATGTGGTGGGGTACATCTATGTGTATATGATGTATCATTCAATGTCTCCTGAATCTAAACTTACAGCTCTAAATACCAGTCCACTGATGTACAGCATGGAAAAGATTAGCACTCCTGGACAGACTGGACGGATGAGACAAGATTAATTGTATGAGGTTCAACAAGGCCAAGTGCTGGGTCCTGCACTTGCATCACAACAACCCCATGTAATGATATAGGCCTAGGGAAGAGTGGCTGGAAAACCACATGTCGGAAAAGGACCTAGAGGTTCTTGCTGACAGGTGGCTGAATATGAGCCAGCAGTGTACCCAGATAGCCAAGAAGGCCAACAACATCATAACTTGTATCAGAAACATGGCCAGCAGGAATAGGAAGCTGATCATCCTCCTCTACTCAGCACTGGCGAGGCTGCATCTCAAATTCTGTGCCTTTCATTACAAGAAGGACATTGAGGTGCTGGAAAATGTCTGAGGAAGGGCAATGAACCTGTTGACAGGTCTGGAGTACAAGTCCTGTGAGGAGCATCTGATGGATTAAATGTTTAGCCTGAATAAAAGAAGCCTGTTGGAGAGACACTGTCACTCTCTACAATTACCTGAAATGAAGATATTATGAGGGGGATGTAAGTCTCTTCTCCGAGTAATGCACAATAGTACAAGAAAAAGTTGCCTGAAATTGCAGCATAGAATGTTTAGATTAGATATTAGAAAAATGTGTTAAGTGAATGGTTTGTCAGATGTTGGACACCATTGCTATAAGCATTTAAAAGAAATGTAGTGTGATATGGAGTGAAATAATTTAGTGGTGACCTGGCAGTGTTGGGTTAATAACAGTGGCTGATGGTATCAGAGGTCTTTTCCAACCTAAATTATTTTATTCATTCTATTCTTTTAGCTTCCATCTTATAAGTAATTTGAAGACTTTTAAACATATTTGATATCAAGACTATGCATACACCTTCTTTAATAGGATCTGAATTATTTGGGTTTTTCACTGGATTTTAATCATTTAAATCTAAATCAACTTACCAACTCTTGCTCACAAACCTGTAGTTGCAATTGCATTTACCATATATGACCAATACTGTAATGAAATCACTGATTTGCACTTTCTCCTTTTATTCATCAGTCCTAGCCATTGATCAGAATATTTTTCCAGCACACTTGATAATCTTCAGCTTGAAGGAAACCACATACATTCACTTGATGAGTGTAAATGGATTTTACAGTAACTACTTCCAAAGCCCTTGAAATTATTTACCTGTTTTCAACTGCTTTCTGTGGCAGAGATAGCGTAAGCAAAAGCTGCAAAATATATTTTAAAATGTTTCACTGAAAATATTTGAGGAGGAATCACAGAATCACAGAATTAAGTAACATTAGGCATTGGAAGGGACCTCGTAAGATTATCCAGTCCAATCCCCCTGCCAGAGCAGGATCACCTAGACCAAGTCGCACAGGATATTTCACAGATCATTATGGTTTACTGAAAAATTATTCTCCATACCTTCTTCTGGCTGAGAACTGGAACACATATGTCCACAATGAAGGGGTAGAATACTCAGTTTTCTAGCAGGAAAGGAGGCATCCAAGACTGCTGGGGTCTCTTACTTGTAGAGTTGAAAGCATCAGGAGCCAGCAAATGTCAAGGAAATGACTTGTAACTGACAAATCTCTCAAGTAATTAATATATTATGAAACTTTTAAAGTAAAATCTCACCTTTTTTTAAGTAGGAAGGAACAGAGGAGTTTGAAGGAGGATTAGTAATGATCAAGCAACATACTGGGCAGGGCTGCTGGGGAGCTCTTCTTGCATTCTGGGTCCCCATTGCTATTCCTACCAAGGAAAACTGAAGTGGCTTGAGATGTACAAAAGACTTCTCTAGTTTAAGGTCTCCACTGGCACTGGTTAAAGATCTGTTCTTCCTGGCCTTGGCAATATTAAAAGCTCACTCTTTTGCAGTGGAGATAGGATGGTTTTCCTCCATTGATGGGGGTGATCAACAAGGGCTGTTGTAGATTTGCTGCAGCATTTTCACTAAGCAGGAATTTGAACACTAGTAGAAGCATACATGTTACTAGTGGCTGTAGAGCAGCTCATACTTGTGTACTTACCATCTACCACTAGCATTCATTCCTTACGTTATGTTTACTACAGGAGGCCTTGTACTTACAGGCTCTTGTCTTGCTGGGATTTTTCAACCACCCCAATATGTGCTGGAAAAGTAGCACAGCAACCTGTAGGCAGTCCAGGAAAATCCTGGAAAGTGTTGAAGATAACTTCTTAAGCCAGGTGATAGAAAGCGCTGCCACAGGAGATGCAATACTGGACCAGATGGTCACCTGTGTGGGTGAGCTAATTTATCATGCCAAGAGGAGAGGCAGTCTGTAAGCAGGCATTTAAAAGTCCATTTCACTGTTCCACATGCTTCCACACCAGTCGTCTATTTCCAGAGAGCTGCAGTCATGAAAAAAGGAAAAGTCCATTATGGTTCCATCACAGTAAATTCAAACAAAACCTTCCTTCCATTGTCCTTGAGGTACCACTCCTCTCTATTCACCATGTTCCCAGGGCAAGATAACTTCCACGTTCATCACTGAGTGACATATGCTTTCTCCAAAACACAGATGAGAAATAAAGTAAAGTAGAAGGAAGAGCTGGAAAGCCAAAACAAGAAACTCTAAACCCTTTTTTTTTGCAGAGGCTCAGAAAACTCAGATTGCAACTGCAAGTGAAAATATCACAAGCTGTCACAGCAAACTCCCAATTCCTCAGGCAAGAAATCTAAAATTTTTACACTCTGACGCACCCTAAGCTACAGTGCTCACACACTTGTGGAGTTTACAGTCTTGAGAGGTATGGGACAGGCAAAGAGTAAATTCAAGACCCTGAATTTTAGGAAAGCAAATATTCTTCTGCCTGAGAATTCTTTAACTGGCTTTCACATGATGTGCATAAGTCCTAGGCAAATCAAGCTAACAAATGTGCCGGCCTGTGTTCATATGTATCATAATTATTCACTGTGTTTAAGAAAAGATCAACCCAACAGTGTATCTTCTTTCTCATCATCACTGGTGGTCACCACTACCTTCCCCTAAAATATGTCTTCTCTTGTCTATATTGTCTAGCATGGGGGAAGTCCTAAAATGCTGTTGTGCCTGAGGCAAGCAGTCTTATACTCAATAGCTCACTTAGGTATTGGCTGATTGGACTGTAAATTTGTGTAATTAATTTGTAATTAAAAGAGGGTTGGAAGCTTAACCATAAGGCAGTGGTGAATAACCTGCAAAGTAAATGCTTCTAGCTCAAAACTTCTTTTGAAAAAATGGGCATGCAGAGTACTCATAAAAAATTCTTAATAATTGTAGTGTAGTAGCTTTGGCAAGAAACTTACAAAACTGAAAGAATATTAATTTCATTTGGAGTCCTGGATATCATTACATTCAGCTGTCATGCCTGAAGCACAAGCTAATCACACAGGTTTTTCAGAAATTGCCTCTTCATTTTATATGCTTTTGTCAATGCAAATCAATTTAGCAGACTGCCCCAAAAGCCTTTGAAAACACCAAAGCTCTTAAAGCTAGTTTCTGTGACAAGGGCTGAAAAACTCTAGTCAGTTTTCTTAAGTAGTGAATCCCCAACAGCATTTTCACAGTTTTAATAGGTTAGTCCGTGACTACATGCTCAGTACTCCCAGCCAAAAGATTCTGAAGCTGCTTCCTTTCCAAGTGAAGAATCGTGTTCTGCAGAAGGGGTTCCAACTTTGTTATGGCCAAGATAAAGATGAATCTGCTTATTTATTTTGTTGGACCTCAGTAGTGTGAATGCTGGATCAATTATCTATCTACTCTGTATTGGTTCACATAGCAGCTCTGCCTGAGTCAGGTAAAGAGATCTGATCATTGACTTTCCTCTTTAGTAGCTAGCTACTGAAAGAAACATAAATTAACAGAAAGCTTTTTGAGTCTGACATGCTTTTAGTGGCTAGATTTTTCTATTGTCAACAAAATAGTGCTGCAGTGATGGCTGCCAGCAGCAGTGCAAGCTGGAGCATGCCCAGTGTTTCTGCCATAAGCCTCAGAGATGTATTCACCTTTATGTAATAACACTGATCACTAAGGATCCCAAAGTGGTTTCAAACTGCACAATATACATTCAGGGAGTGATTCATCACCAGGGCTTCTATAGAGCATTTCTGTGAAGATTTCTGGTAGCATTGGTATCTAGCTGAATATTACTGCAAGGCCTTGAAACAGTTTCCATGAATGCTTCCTTCGCTCTCCCTCTCTCCCTCTTTCTTGTACATAGTTAAACTGTAATAAGTAACTTACAAATATTTTCTCTTTCCTGCTTGATAATAACCACCATCTGTATTTTGAGATTCTTTAGAGTAAGGGATAGAAGAGAGACCATACCATTGCAGGGTTGTGAGACACTTCATTAAAATTGATAACTATAAACTGCTGAGAACAGTGAAAAAAAGTATTACAGTATTGTTGAATAATATTAAGGCTGGATTTTTTACAGGAAATGATTGGCATAGATATTATAAAAATACGTATTTTAAAATAAAATCTAGTAAATGTGAATCATGGAAAAACCTATAAACATAAGCCAGCAGGACCTGTATTCCAAGGAATTTGAGAGAGAACTATGCAGTCAGAAGTAGCAAAATAAAAACAGTTCCAGTCTCAACACATCAAATAATCTGACCCTAGAAAGAAGGTAGTGATGTTCAATGGATAAAATCCATTAAAAAAACCTGCACTCAGGTTTGTTTGAAAAGTTGTATAGTTTGAAATCTTTATCTCTTTTTTTTTAAGCACAGGTACGTAAACATAATTTCTTAGGAAAGAGAGCACGTTTCCGAAGTAATTAGTATTCGAGCTTTGAATTATCTTTGTTCTGAAATTTAAGCATCAAATGTCAGAAATTTTCTAGAAGGTAGGAGGAACTACCAAAAATGTATATTCTTTGCTAATTCTTGTACTGGCTTTAAAACTAGATTTCTAAGTTGGTTCTCTTGTCAGGTGATACGATTCAAAATGGTGTATTGTAAATGTGTATATTTAACACTAGCTTCTTCATGCAGTTTAATTACTTCTTGTAAGTGTAAGTCTTTGTGCTTGATAATGGCATTTTCTTCACTCTAATCAACAAGTGACCATCCATCAAACACCAATGTCAGAGATCATGGGACAGATCTTTCTTCAAATAGTATAATGGCTTGATTTTTTTTTTTTTTAGGAAGACCATTCACTTGTTTGTTGCTGCTTGCAATTGAAGTGTACAGCTTTCTCTTTACGTTTATAGTGTTGCCATGACATGGCGATTTTGTAGTTTTAAGACTCTCATATCCTGAGATCATCAGTCCCACTGGAATCCCAAAATGATGTCAGTAGGCTTTTTATCTGGTTTCCAGTTGATGCAATATTCCTGAAGTTTCTAGATTATGTCTACCTCTTTTTACTTCTAGTTTTCGGTTTATGATGTGGCATTGAAATAAGCAAGCATGAAGCAATCAATGTACTGATGATATCTCTACAAAGTTGCTTAGATTAGCAGAAAACACAACTGTAATGACCTGAGAATTTATTGATTATCCCACCTACTCTTTGCCAATTACTCCATAACAATACTTGTTAAAGAGGTTTTTTTTTAACTCAACTGTATGTTCCTACATTGTGCCAGAAGCCTGCCTGAGTTTATAAATCCATCACTGTGGTTGTGTAAGTTAGCTACATAAAATGATCAAGAAATATGGGAGTCACATTCTTCTCAATGCAAAGGCAAGTCAGTACAAACAGGGAGATTTGCAAGAGAAATTTTTGCTTTTTCGTTCTTGCCTTTCACTCAGTATCAGCTGTACCTTCCAATACAGCAGATGGCCTGGTTACAAGCAATCCTTGTAGCACTATGTTTCCTTCCAGATGCAAAAGCACCATGAGATGGTGGAGTTC
Organism: Rhinopomastus cyanomelas; assembly: GCA_013400115.1. Classification (NCBI taxonomy): domain Eukaryota; kingdom Metazoa; phylum Chordata; class Aves; order Bucerotiformes; family Rhinopomastidae; genus Rhinopomastus; species Rhinopomastus cyanomelas. Next base: position 15 of record VXBP01010625.1, on the reverse strand, counting down.
AGGGTCTCGTGTGGT
>VXBP01010624.1:262879-276656 GCA_013400115.1 Rhinopomastus cyanomelas | reverse complement strand
TCCCGGTGCGAGGCTCCCTCGGTCCGTACCTGTGTGACGGAGCGGGCCCGGCGGCAGCCCCGAGCCCGGCGGTGCCGGTGCCGGTGCCGCGCAGGTGCTCCGGGCCCGCGTGACGTCAGCGCCCCCCCGCTCAACCCCGCCGCGGGAAGCGCCGCCATTTAAAGGGGCCGCAGCCCCGGCGGTGGCTGCGGGAGGGCACCCCCAGGGCCGTGGCCTTGGAACAGGCCACCCCTCACTCTTGCAGCTTNTGCGGGGCCCTTTGTGCTGCGAAAGGGTGGAGCTGCATGGGGGGGGGCGACAGCAGGGCCAGCAGCTGCCACCACCCCCAGCAGCCTGTGCCCTATGTGAGGGGGGGCTCCCACAACTCCCCCACTACCCAGCCCCCATCTCCCACATGCACAGAGGGCTCTGAGGACCCCCTGCCCCAGGAGCCCCCCCACCCAGCACACAGGAGCTCTTGCTGTTTTCACCGATGTTTTATTGGAAATGTTAAATACTGGGGGTCTGGCCCCAGGCAGAGCTGGGGGGGCCCCCGGGGAGGGGTGGTGGTGTGTCCAGGGGGGCTGCCGTGCTCCCTCACGCATGCTCCTCCGCCAGCTTCTCAGCCTTAGCCACTGCCTCCTCGATGGGCCCCACCATGTAGAAGGCCTGTTCCGGGAGGTGGTCGTACTCGCCTGGGGGGAGACACTGTGTCAGAGTAGGAGTCCCAGGGTACTAGACCCAGCCCAGGACCCTCCCCGGGGGCCAACTCACCAGCCAGGATCTGCTTGAAGCCCTTGATGGTCTCCTTAAGTGGCACCAGCTTGCCCATGTGGCCAGTGAAGACCTCCGCGACCTGGAAGGGCTGTGACAGGAAGCGCTGGATCTTGCGGGCTCGGGCCACTGTCAGTTTGTCCTCCTCGGAGAGCTCGTCCATGCCCAGGATAGCGATGATGTCCTGCAGGGACTTGTAGTCCTGGGGGCAGTGACACAGGAGTGAGTGGCCAGTGCCAGGCTCTGTACCCCCCCACCCCCCGGGTAGCCCAGAGCCCCCCTCACCTGCAGGATCTTCTGCACCCCGCGAGCCACATCGTAGTGCTCAGGGCCCACGATGTTTGGGTCCATGATGCGGGAGGTAGAGTCCAGCGGGTCCACGGCTGGGTAGATGCCCAGCTCAGCGATGGCCCGTGACAGCACGGTGGTGGCGTCCAGGTGGGCAAAGGTGGTGGCAGGAGCAGGGTCAGTCAGGTCATCAGCCGGCACGTAGATGGCCTGGAGGAGGCAGAAGGGGATGAGGGGCTGAGGTGGGGGCCAACGGGGGGGCTGAGATGTCCCAGGGACTGGCCCTGTGCTTACCTGCACTGAGGTGATGGAGCCCTTGCGAGTGGTGGTGATCCTCTCCTGCATGGTCCCCATGTCGGTGGCCAGTGTGGGCTGGTAGCCCACAGCCGAGGGGATTCTGCCCAGCAGGGCTGACACCTATGAAAAAGGGAGCCCATGAGGGGCTGCATGACGCTGGGGGAGGGCAAAGGCCTCTGGCTGACTATGGCCCAGGACCACAACACTCAACAGCAGGAGCTGGGCACCGACCTCAGAACCAGCTTGGGTGAAGCGGAAGATGTTGTCAATGAAGAGCAGCACATCCTGACCCTCCTGGTCCCTGAAGTATTCAGCCACTGTCAACCCTGTCAGAGCCACTCTGGCCCGGGCACCTGGGGGCTCGTTCATCTGCCCATAGACGAGGGCGACCTGCGGGCAGCACTCTGGTGTCAGCAGTGCCACTCTGGCACTGCCTGCACCTCCTCCCAGCCCCCCAGAAACCTCAGTGGACCTTGGAGGTGGCGTCTTTCAGGTTGATGACCCCGGACTCAATCATCTCATGGTACAAGTCGTTGCCCTCGCGGGTTCTCTCTCCAACGCCAGCGAACACAGAGTACCCGCCATGGGCTTTGGCCACGTTGTTGATGAGCTCCATGATCAGCACAGTCTTCCCAACACCAGCACCCCCAAACAAACCTTGGAGAGAAGGAATCCTCTCAGCCCTGAGCTGCCCCGCTGCCCCTAGTGCCTCCCTGCACCCCTTTCCTCCTCAGGTGGATACAAGCGGCTTCAGCGAGCTCAGAAGAACGAAAGTCAAACAGTTCCTCATCAGCGAAGGAAATGGCTCCTGAGGGGCCAGTGCTCAGCCTTGGGGTAGCCAAGTGCCCCCTCCCCAGACCTAACCCTGTGTGACCACATACCGATTTTGCCACCCTTGGCGTAGGGTGCCAGCAGATCGACCACCTTGATCCCTGTCACCAGGATCTCCTGCTCAACACTCATTTCCACAAACTCGGGGGCTTCGGCGTGGATGGCAGCAAACCTGGACAGGAGAGCAGTGGAGCTGAGCCTGACGCTCGGGAGCAGCCTCTGCATCACAGGGGTCTGCAAGCCCAGCCCTGGCCCTGGCCCCAGGCCACCACTCACTGCTTGGTGGTGATGGGGCCCCTCTCATCAATGGGCTCCCCGATGACGTTCATGATGCGGCCCAAGGTCTCAGGGCCCACGGGGATGCGGATTGGGGCTCCTGAGTCAAGCACCTTCTGCCCTCTCACAAGGCCTTCGGTACCGTCCATGGCGATCGTACGCACCGTGTTCTCTCCTGCAAAGCACTAGCGTCAGGGTGCTGCCCTCAGCCAGACTCTGAGGACAGCTGCTGGCGGCTTTCGCAGGCCCTGGCTGCTGGGATGAGGATTGAGAGGGGCAGGAGAACCCAGAACAAAACTGCAGAGAAAAAAAACCCTGCAGCCCAGAGCCCTCCGGCAGCCATTTTACTCCTCCTCAGATTGAAATCCGTGGCTTCATGAAGCTCAGGAGAACGAAAGTCACCAAGACCATCATCACCGGAGGCCCCTCCCCACTCTGCAGCCCCCCCACGGCCGGCACTCACCCAGGTGCTGGGCGACCTCCAGCACCAACCGCGTCTCCCTTCCCTGCACCTCAAGGGCGTTGAGGATGGGGGGCAGCCCTTCGTCGAACTGCACATCCACCACGGCCCCGATGACGGCCACGATGCGGCCGGTGGTGGAGCCGGCCTTGGCGGCGGGGGACGGCTGGGCCGCATACTCCCGGCCTAGAGGTGGGGGGAACGGGCGAATCAAGGTCGGCCAAACACCGCAGCTTCGGGGGCCTCGGGGTGGGGGCCAGTTGGGGTTCCCCTGGCATCTGTTCCAGAACCCAGCACCCACCTCAGGGCACCCAGGACCCTTCCTGCAGCTCCCGATCCGCCCGACACTCCCCGAGCGACCCTCCTCGAGACTTCCCCCCCGAACGACCGACCTCGTGCGGCACACAGAGCCCCCACAGGGCGCCCCAGGCCCGTTATTCCCCCAGACGCCGGTACCACGTCCTATCCATCTCCTTCCTCCGGTAACGGGGCCTCTGCAACCCATGCCCGCACAGGCCCCAAGGTGACCCCGCGACTGCCCCACACTCACGTGCCACAACGGTGGCCGCCGGGGCAGCCCCACGGAGACCGAGGAGCAGCGGCCGGATGTCCCGGCCGGTCCCGGCCCCGCGGGGCAGCAGCGGCCGGAGGGCGGCGGCGGCAGCGGCCGAACAGTGACCCGCGAGCCCCAACATGGCGGCTGCGACTGAGCCGTGCGCCCCGCCCGCGGCACTGGGACCCGGGAGGCGGGCCCAAGTACGTCACACGTTGCTGCGCGCGCTCATTGGCCACCGGGCTGCCCGCCCTCCTTCCCTTATTGGGCTGAATTGCCTCGGCCCGCTCTTCCTTATCCCTCTCATTGGGCCACGGGCTCATCCATCAAGGACTGCTGCACTGCCATAGGGGAAGCGGCGGGGGAAGGGCGGGGCCTTAGCGAAGGACACCGGAAGCCGCGGCGCACGTGCCCCGCGCTTGTCCTTGGGGCGGGCACGGTGACCGCGGTCCCGGGCTGCCCTCCCCCCTCCCCCGGCAGTCACGAAGCTGCTTCGAGGCCGTGGGAATCAATCCCGAGCCTCATCCGTCCCAGGCGGGATCCGGAGCAGAGCCTGGCCCAGCCCCAAGGCCCCGGCGCGCAACCCGCGGCGAAGGCCCCGGGCCCAGGCAGGAGCAGAGCCAGGGAGTCTTCAACAGTTTATTAGAAAGAAAGGTAGACATTAAAAAACCCCCGCTGCTCCGAACACGAAGGGAGGCTCCTTCAGCCCCCTCTGCCGGCCGCCTCCCCAGCCCTGGTGCCCACAGCCGGAATCCGCAGAGCCTAGGAACCACGCAGCCCTCACAGGAGGCGGGGGAAGAACCGCGGGGGCGGGGCCGGCGAACACCAAAACCAGGAGAACTTTGCTTTTTTTTCAATACAAACTTTAGTGGAAGCAGCCCTGACCACCACAGGGGAGACGGAGGCCCAGCGCCCGCCGAGGTTGGTGACCAATGCTAAGGACTCTGTTCCCGGAGCAAAGGCCCTGCCCGGCCGCAGGAGGGGAAAGAAGAAGAGAACAATAAAACAGACAGCTCGTTTAACCGCTCAGTGTGAATTCAGGGTTCTCCGCTGTAACGACATCTGCTACGAGGCAGGGAGGCTCTGTAAACTTTATTGCGACTGCTCTGTCGACCACCTACACCTCGAGGGGGAGGGTTTGGTTTAATCTCTGTTTGGAAGTCTGGATATCGGTTCATGCATCGCGCTCCTGCCTCACGCAGCCACCCCTGCGCCAGAACAACCTACCATCAGTGAAGCCATTTAAAATGGACTGGAAATGGGTTAAAGGATGCAGGATCTCCCTTTAGGGCTATCAACAACTCAGGAATTCTTATCTCAATTATGAAATGTTGTGATGAAGCTCTTTCCCCAAACCCTGAAGACAACGGCTCTCCTTACTCCAGATCTGGCATTTCTAGAGACAGAGAGACAGAGAAGAGAGCATTACCAGTGGCTCTGTTGTTGTTTGCTCTGTGTTTAAAAAGCACCAGGAGCCCCACAATGTCACTGGGGACACCAGACCCAGCCCTTGGCCAAGAGCCTTCTGCCCACATCCGAGTTCTTCGCAAGGAAGAGCCCTGTGAGCAGAAACTGCTGGGGCAGAGGCGGCAGTGACAGCACTGGCTCACGCTGAGCTGAACCTGCCCAGCACTGCAGCTGTCTGGGAAGGTCAAATTGGTGCTTCATGCTGGTGTGGAAAGGCTCTGACTGGATTAACTGCCTCACACCACACAGGCAGGGCAGCAGCATTAGCTGGTGCCCAGGGTTTAACGGGAGTGACAGGACCAACATCTGCCAGCCCTGCTCGAGGCTGTGGATTGGGGGGAGCATCCAGCCAGCACCGTGCAGGGTGCAAGCAGCACAAAGGGTGACTTACTTTCATCATCACTGTCTGGTGAGTCCTGCAAAGAAGAAGAATCATCACTGGAGCCAATGATGCTTGAAGGGGCTCTTCCCCTCCCCAGTGCAGGCACTGCCATGGCACCACCCAGGGTCCCCCCTCAGCCCTGGTGCCAGGTGATGCCCCTTCTCTGGACCAGGGTTTGTGCCTTTAATGGCACTGATGAGAAGGCAGCGCTGGGCACTTCTGAGCAGCGGTGACCAGACAGCACCCCAATCACAAAACTCACATCGTCTGCCCCATCGACTTCCGTCAGATCGACATCGTCGTCACCGCCCATGTTGTTCATCATCTGTGTGGAGAGAGCAGCTGCGTTACAGTCTGAGGCCCCCAGCCCTCCCCCAGCCAATGCTGCCATGCCCTACCTCTGAGAAGCGGTCAAAGTTGGACATGTCCTCGTCGGAGTCATCCTCCCAGTCTTTCCAGTTGTTGAAGTCCACGCTGAGCCAGTTGAGCTGCAGGGTAACACAAAGGGTTGTTTAAGGACAAGGGAGCACCAGGTTGTTGCTGTTGGAAAAGGAGGATGGGCAGAACACGCTCCCTAATTCAGCCACAATCCAAATCCTCCAACAGCCACGAGGCCCTTGGCAGCCCAGACCCACCTTTGCCCTCTCTTTCGTTAGCCGCGGCCACGCCTGGCCCGACTCCCCTTTCCGCAAACAGCAGAGGATGGAGCGGTCTGTTCTTTTGTGCTTTGACTCCTGAAAAAGAGCAAAACCCCCACTGCAGTTGGTAACCACAAAGTGCTCACCCTGCACAGGCTGCTGTTCCCTCCCTGTGTCCTGAGGGGCTCAGACAGACTGCCCCAGTGCTGGGAGCAGCCCAGAGAAGTGATGGGGATCTTCCTGGAGCAGGGACTGGGGTTCTGGGACTGCAGGCAAGAGGCAGCTAGAACTCACCGCTGGGTCGATGTTATTGAAGAGGTCGATTTCGTTTAGGTGTTTGAAGTTGTCACTTCCTCCCAGACAACTGGGGAGAGCAAAGCAAACAGACTCTCAGAAGCTGCTCCAGAGGCCCCGCTGTCCCTCCCTCCCCATCGGGGGTGGCCCCACACACCCACCTGAAGGTGAGTTTGGACTTCTCAAAGTTCACGTTGACGTCTTTGCTGTCCTCCACGCAGAACTCGATGAACACGTAGTCCCTCCGGTCGTACCACTTGGCGGACGCGGGCTGCCTGCAAACACCAGTTGGGAGAGACTCCCATCAGGGTTGGTACCTCCCATCCACACGGACAAATCCTTCCAACCTCCAGCCCCTGCAGTGGTCTGTCCCCTCTCCCATCACACAGCCTCAGCAGGCCAAGTTTTAGCTAAAAGCCTCTTCCTGCTCCTGGTTACCAACAACTGGTGAAGGTGCTGAGAGCTGAAAAAAGATGGGAAGAACAAAAAGAGCCACAGCCGACGCTACAGGGCTGTGACACCCCCAGGAAGCTGCTGCTGCCGTTTCTCAAAGCAGCCACCAAAACTGAGAGCAAAAGAAGCGCCAGAGCAATCTCAGTCCTGACAAACTTCTCTGTTCCAGCCGCCTCCGCCAGCCCCGGCAGCCAACACTCCCTGCGCCACCCAGAGACTGACAACAGCAATGGACGACCCCTGAGAAACAGCCTGCTCCACACATTCCTCGAGAGAGACCCTGCTGTTGCCCAAGAACTGCAGAATCCCTGCTCTGAGCTTCCTAGCTCCTGCCTCAGCCCTCTGCAGGTGTCCGTGGTCTCTCCCTGCAGCCGCCCTGGTCTCCACAGCCACCAGACAGGGCTGCAGTGTGGGGCTGCTCTGCAGCAGGTGGAAGCAGCCCCAGCACCACTGGCTACTCTCCTGGCAACCCGGGCCCTCTGCCCAGCATCCGCATTCCAGCAGAGTACAAACAGCCTGAGCTGCAGTGACCAAGGCAGAGACTGCAGGCCCTTCCCACAGCTGGGTCTCAAGAGTTCAACACTGGAGACCTCACTGACCTGTGCCCTGTCCCTACAACAGCTGCAGGAAGCTGAAGGACCCCAAGAAATCCACTGTTCCCATCTGCTGGGGATCCACACAGCCAGGGCTGGCACTTGGTCCTGGTACTGTGGCTTTGAGAATCATCAGTGCAGGAACCAACAAGTCATTAACTTTTCCACCTCACTGGGGTAACAGCTGTGCAGCTCCCACTTCTGAGTCACCTGATCACCGTTCAATTCAGTGAACTTTGAGGTGCTACATACACCCCCTCCCCAGGAGGGATCCCAACTCCCTCCCTTTCAGCAACATCTCTGGGCAATGCTGAGACATCAGCTCCTTTGGGGAAAGGACAAGAGGAGCCATTTTCATACTGGACACAGGTTCCCTCTGCAACAGAGACTGGAAGACTCCTGGAGGATGAGGAACGAGCTGCCCCATTCCCTGTCTCTAAGGATGCTGCACAAACTCAGCTGCATGGAGGCCGGTGCTGCGCTCACCTGCACTGCTGTGCAACATAGTGCCCAGCCTGAGGCGATGCTGGGCTCCCTGGAAGCATCGTTAACAGTGTCCATTGAGATCCCTCTGGCCTTCCCAGGGAGCTGCTCAGATTCCTCAGTCCCAGAGGTGTGACCTGGCTATCTGCACCAGCATCAGCTGCTCACAGCACTGCCAAAGAATCCCAACCCAACTGTCCCAGAGCTGCACTAACTCAGTGTCAAAGAACAGAGGGGTGAAGGAGCCCCAAGAATGCTGCCTTGAACAGAATCTGTTAACAGGCTGCTCCCCAGAGAGCCAGCACTTGCTGTCCAGGACCTGCTGTGACTGCACTGAGGCTGAAGCTGCCTTTTCTCTGCTCTTTTTATCTGCTCTTCACATCTCACCCTCACAGAGGACAGAAACCTGCGCGGTGCTTCAGCCACGACCGTCAGAACCAGTCACACAGGGTCTGCTGGAGCTGCAAAGCTATGGACAAGGCGGAAGCTGCAGTGAATTTGCATCGCATCGCCTACACGGAGATTCCTGTGAGACAGCCGCACCCGTGGAGATGCAGGTCCCTGCTCCGAGAGGCTCTGGTCGCTGCCTCACACAAACGGCTGTTTTCTCACAGCTCTGACCACTGGCAGCAGACAAGAGTCTCTTGCTTCCTCGCCCCTGGCCAAACAATTCCCAGAGGACCTCTGCCCTGCACCAATCCCAGCACCTGCACTGGCCCTGCATCCCCCAAGGAAGGAGATTCCTTCAGAACAGAAAAGTTCACTCAAACAGGTGCCATCCTTGCACCAACCCGCAACAGGCTCTGAGCTGCCAGGACCCAGGGAACGAGGCCCCTGGGTTCCACATCTGGCAGAGATTTGGCTTCCCTTGACATCTACCTGTCCCTTCTCACAGACAACAGTGACAGCAGCAGCACCAAACTGGTTCTAGAACCTTCCCAGTACTCTGTGGTGGGTGACACAGGCGCTCAGCCTCACCCACTGCTGTCACCCCAGGTGCTGCACACTGGGCCCAGGCTGGCAGCCACAGAAGCAGCCCCTCACTGCAGCTCTCTGCTTGGGGCTCTATGTGACTCCAGAAGTTTCCAACCCTGACCTCGTGCTTGCTTCGTCCTACTGGGAGCCCGACTTTGTTTGCTGGGAGGTATCCTGGCAACTCCTGCAGCCTGAAGACGCCACCAGTCGCCTGGTGAACAGGACCTTCCTCTCGGAGCAGAGAAGGCTCTCTTTGATTGAACTGGTTTTGCTTTCGCTTGTGCCCTCTGGAAACACCTCGTGTAGAGATTTTTAATGAAAACCCCCCGATTCAGTCTGCAAACCCTTGTGAAGGGACTGTACGCTCACAGCACTGCTTCCTTGCAAACATTAAAAAAACCTCCCAGCTCCACCGCATCCTCCTGCTCAGGCTCCCTTGCTGAGGCAGTCCCAGCTTCGGGGCGGCCGGGCTGAACTAAACCCCTCTACCGGGCACACGGGGCCCAAAAACACCGCCCGCATCGGTGTCTCACAAAGCGGCGACACCTTCCTTTCCCACGGTGACCATCCTTGCCCGACTCAGAGCCTTCAAGAACGGCTTCCGCTCCCGGACAGTTAACCCCCAAGGCGGTGATACTCCTAGACAACTGATGGCCGTTCTTAGCAGCGGCTCACAGCCACGCCGGGCTCTCTCAGAGAAACCCCCGTCTAGGGTCACTGAAGGACCTCCGATAGAGCGAGGGCGGCTGGCCGGGACTCCCCGCACGCGGGTTCCGGTGCTGCCGGGGCGCCGCTCGCAGCGGAAGCGGCACCGGGGAATGTCCGAAACTCCGTCGCCCGACCCACTCTTTGTATCTGAGGGGAGCCCGAAGTCAAGTTACTGGCGTTTTCACGTCGAGGCGACAAATTCACCCATCTCGGGCTTGTCCCTCACTCCGGGCGGCAGAAGGCCCGACTTCCCGGGGAGCTTCAGTTTCCGAGGCTTTCATCGCTCCCGTGCGGTAGCCACCAGCAACAATCGAGACTCCCGGACGCGCTCAGCACCCCCATGCCTGGCGCCCTCAGCCCCAGGAAGGACCCCAGGAAGGCCGCCCCGCCCCAGCCCATTCATTCCGCGCTCCAGGACCGATACGGGGGCGGCAGCTCCGCGCCCCGTTCGCTTTGCATTGGGACGCAAACGGGCAGATAGGCGCGGTTTCCCCGCCGGGCCGGTCCCGCCGCCAGCGCCGCCCCCAGCTAGCGGGGACATACCCCGACCGCGCCGGTACAGCGGGGTCGCCCCGTGCCGCGGCGGCGGGGCCAACCAAGGTCACCACAGAGGCCGGCCCATTCCACGCCCCGTTCCGCGCTCACCCCACCACCCCCCGGGTCGCGCGACGCAGCGTCCTCCGGCAGCCGGGCCGGGCGGGACTAGGCCGCACCGCGCGCACCCGCCGCTCCCCGGGTCTCACATGGCGAATGGTGGCGGCTCTGGCAGGCGCTCGCGAGATCTGGGCCGGGCTCCGGATCACGCTCCGGGGGGTGCGGTGCTGGGCGACGGCGTCCGGTGGCGGCGGGGCCTAGGGCTGGGCCTGGGCAGGGCCGGTGCGGCGCGCGCGGCGGGCTCGCGGCTCGGCCTCACTCCCACAATGCCCCGCGCGCGACGAGCGGCGGCGCCCCAAGCGCTGGTGACGCAGCAAAATCCCCGCGCCCGCGCCGCCCTCCCGCCGCCACCCCCTCATGCGCATGCGCGTCCCGACAGACGGGGCGAGACCATCTCGACATGCCCCGCCCTCCCCTCACGCGCGCCCGCCCCCTCCTCCCTTCTAGCAGCTTCTCGCCGCGCGCGCGCGTTGGGCCCCGCCGTGCGGGGAGGGCGGGGCCGGCGATTCCCAGGGAAACGGGGCGGCCTCGCTCTGAGGGCAGGGCCCGGCGGGCCCGGGACCACAAGCAGTGGACAGCAACGGGCGCGGGCCCAGTGCAGCTGCCGGGTGTACCCGTGAGCAGGGGCGCAGGCCAGGCAATGCCCGACCAGGTCTTCTCGGCCTCAGGGAGCTGCTCCAAACCCCAGGTTTCATGGCGTGGGAAAGGCAGAAGATGGGGCCCTGGGGAGCAGCACCCAGGAACTGTTCTGGCACTGAGGGTCTGTTTCCTCCCGCTGAGGGGGGGTCTCCTGATGCACCTTGGGTGGGCACAACCCTGACTTTGGGCTCCGAGCCATCAACCTTTGGGACCAGAAGGAAAGGAAGGAATAGGCAGGTGGGGTGTGGGTGGGAGATCAGAGCCAAGATCTTCCCAGGAGGAAAAGGCTCCACCCTGGGGAGGGAGCCGTGCGGGTGGCAGCAAAGCACCCTGGACCAGACTTTCACCAACAATCAGCCACAACTTTTATTAAGGGATAGAAATAGTACAAATTTTAAAGTTAGTTGCATTTTACTCTTCTCTGAACCAAACTGGCTCCTCCCTCTGGCAGCTACATCGTCAACTCCTGCAGACAGAGCGGCCGTTAGGAGCCCCCCAGCACAGCCTCCCCTCACAGCCACAGGCCCAGCTTCCCGATAGCCCTCACTCACCATTATTGCGTTTACGATGTCGTTACTGTTGTTCTTGAGCGCACGGACAGCCTTTGCTCGGGACACGTTCGCCTGGGACATCACCAGTTCGATGTCTTTCACTTCGACGCCTGTTTCATCAACCTACAGGAGACAGAACCTGTCTGCAGCAGCCCTCCACTGCACCTCCCCGGCACAGGAGCTGTGGCAGCCCCTGCCTGGGCTACACAGAGTAGGGAAGCGAGACAGTGACCAGCCGTGGGGTCGCATCCTCCAGGAGCAGGACCCCCCCTAGTCTCCCCTTTCAGCAGGGACTTCGATGAAGTGGAGGAAACAGTGGCTTTCAACGCAAAGCACAGACAAAGCCCAGGGAAGGCACTACCTCCTCTTCCTCGCTCTCCTCTTGCACAGTGGGGGTCTGGGTGTTCTCCTGGATGTTTGAAACTGCTTCTCCCTGCACTTTGAACTTCTCGGCAGCTGCCAGCTGGGCCTGCTGGGACAGGTCCTCGATCTGCAGGAGGGAGGGAAGGAGGGTTCAGTGGGGCTGGCTCTGCCGGAGCACCCTGTCAGCAGTGGTGCTAACACTGCAGAGCTCTGCTGCAGAACCCTGCTGGGAAGCTGGGCCTCACAGGAGGCCACAGGGCAGCCAGAACCAGCCAGCAGCAGTCACAGAGGAAGCGTGGGTTCAGCTCACTTTTGCTTCACCAAAGACGATGTAAGTGTCTGAGGCCGGGCTCTTGTACACGTCCGGCTTTGTGATGACAAAGAGGATGTTCTTGGACTTGCGGATGGTGACTCTGGTGACTCCTGTCACCTGCCGAAGGCCCAGCTTAGACATTGCCTGAAAAACACGGGGCAGGGTCACAGGATGTCTCCTCAGGGACAGCCTCCAGGCTGGGCTCAGACTGGTTCCCACCTCACCTTCCGTGCTTTCTTCTCGCTTCGGCTCTGTTTCGCTTTGCTAACGGGTTCTTCATCTATCTCTGCTGCTGCTGCCAGCTGCAAGAAGAGAAAACCGGGGGGGGCCGTGAGAACAGGGCAGCACCAGCAGGGACTCTGCTCCACACTGCTGGGCGTGGGGATGCGTCAGGACCCACCTGTGCCTGCTGTGTCGTGGCCTGTGTGGAGTCCTGCTCTTCAAGCTCTGGTACTGATTCATCACTGTCAGACTCTGTTCCGGACCCTGGGGGAACAAAGGGGGTCATTGCCGGCTTAGGAGATGCAGAGAGATGAAACACCTGCCTGCTCCTGGGGCATCCAAGTGCTGGCAGGAGCAGGGCACAGTGAGACCTAGTCTGAGTCCCTATGGCTGCTGTGCCATCCCCTGACATCATTCTAGGATAAGCCGTGTCTACCTGGATGGGAACAGGCAACTCTGGCTGCTTAGCCTGGCCAATGCCACCTCCCGATGGCTGCCAGAGCCACCAGTGCATGGCCCACAGTGCAGCCAGGCTCAGCCACATGGCAGCAGCTGAAGCAGAGCTGGAGGATGACAGGACACCCTCTCACACAGCAGTTACCTGCATCTCATCCTGTTCTGGCCCTGGAACCAGTCCCATGCCCACGGCTGTGCTGAGTATTCCCCAGTAACGGACTGGGGGCACCTCAGGGGGAACACTCACGCTGCAGGGTACAGGCACACAGTGGCTCCTCACAGCCAATGCCCACTACAAGTCACACCATGCTCCGTGCCCCAGAACACCCATTAGTGACACGAGAGCAGTGGTTAGTGGTGCCGGGCCGTGCTGAGACCCAATCTGCCAGCTCTCACAGCCGCAGGGGTTCCGCTGTCCCCATCCCCAGCACTCAGGCAAGTTTGGTTCGGCCCGGCCTCCGCCACAGCGCGGCAGGTCCACAGCACAGTGGCCCTGCCTGCGGGTTAGTCCGCGGTGGGCAGGCAGTGCCAGGCCATGCACACAGCAAACCCAGGCAGCAGGTACCCTTGTCGTTCCGCAGGATGGGCTGAGCCGCAGGGGCCGGGACCCCAGCAGGGGCCACGGTCATGCGGGGAGAGAGGTCCACCAGGATAGGCTGCAGTGGTGGCTGGGCAGCCGGCAGCTCAGGGGGGATCAGAGGTGGCAGCTCATCATCGTCAGCGCTGGCAGGGGGCTTCGAAGGGGTCTTGGATGGGGGTGGGTGAGGGGCAGGCTTGGTGACCTTAGTGGGAGGGGGCTGCTTCTTGGCAGGGGGAGCAGGTGATAGGGAGTGGTTATCGCCCATCACAGGGCCAGGAGATTCTGCTTTCTGGGGAGTAGATGGCTTGGGGGGAGCACCAGTGACCCCCAGGGCCGTGGCAGCATTTCCTGGAGCCGGGGCAGCGTCTGGGCTCTTGGGAGCTGCCTTGGCTGCAGGAGCAGCAGCTGGAGCTGATGGAGGTGCTGGAGCAGCAGCATGGCTGCTCTTTGGGGGCTTTTTGGCTGCAGGGGGGGCAGCAGGAGCTGCAGGAACTGGTGCAGCTGGGGCTGAGGGAGCAGCAAATGGGCTCTTGGGAGCTGCCTTGGCT
>VXBP01010624.1:227874-262767 GCA_013400115.1 Rhinopomastus cyanomelas | reverse complement strand
GGAGCAGCAACTGGGCTCTTGGGAGCTGCCTTGGCTTCAGGGGGGGCAGCAGGAGCTGCAGGAACTGGTGCAGCTGGGGCTGAGGGAGCAGCAACTGGGCTCTTGGGAGCTGCCTTGGCTGCAGGGGGGGCAGCAGGAGCTGCAGGAACTGGTGCAGCTGGGGCTGAAGGAGCAGCTACAGGGCTCTTGGGAGCTGCCTTGGCTGCAGGGGGGGCAGCAGGAGCTGCAGGAACTGGTGCAGCTGGGGCTGAAGGAGCAGCTACAGGGCTCTTGGGAGCTGCGTTGGCTGCAGGAGGGGCAGCAAGAGCTGCAGGAACTGGTGCAGCAGGTGGGGAGCTGGCAGGGGCCAACAGGGCAGTGACAGGGCTCAGAAGGGGTGACTTGGCTGCAGACAGAGCTTCAGGAACTGGTGTAGCTGGGGCTGAGGGTGTAGCCACTGGGCTCTTGGGAGCTGCCTTGGCTGCAGGGGGGGCAGCTGGAGTTGGAACAGGGGGGCAGCTGGTAGCAGGGAGAGCAATAGGGCTCACAACAGGGGATTTGGCTGCAGGGAGGGCAGCCAGAGCTGGGGGAACTGCAGGAAGTGGTGTAGCTGGGGCTGAGGGAGCAGCAACTGGACTCTTGGGAGCTACTTTGGCTTCATGGGGGGTGGCCGGAGCTGCCATTGCTGGCGGCAGAGATGGGGAGTTGGTTGGGGGGGTGGTGACAGGACTTATAGCAGGGGATTTGGGTGCAGGACCTGGTGGAACTGGTGCAGCTGGGGCTGAGAGCACAGCCTCTGGGCTCTTGGGAGTTGCTTTGGCCGCAGGAGCGGCCACAGTTGGAACTGCCACTGCTGGGAAGGCCAGGGTATTGACTGGGCTCAAGGGGGCAGGAGCTGCTCCTGCTGGTGGGGAGCTAACAGCGGCCAAGGCAGCAGTGGGCACTGGAACTGCTGGTGGGGAAATGGTGCTCACTGGAGCCAGTTTGGCTGAGGCAGCTGCAGCCACCAGTGGCCCCGGAGGAGTGGCAGAGCCAAGGGTGGGCAGGGATGGGGCAGGAGCAACAGACACTGCTTGAGAGTCTGTGCTCCCAGGGGAAGTCCTGGCCACAGAGGGAGCAACTGGGCCTCCCACAGCAACTGGGGCCACTGCAACAGGACCCACGGGACTGGTCTTGGCAACAGGAGGAGCAACTGGAACCAAAGGAGAGACTGGAGCCCCTGGGGCACCAACAAGGCTGCCCACCCCAGTGGGCACTAAAGGGGCCAGAGAGGCAGCCAGGGAGAGAGATGGAGGGATGGCGCCCGGCAGGGTTGGGCGCTGGGGGGCAGAGAGGGGAGAGGCCAGGGCAGGGCTGCCAGGGGCCAGCGGTGCTGCTGGCAAAAGGGGAGCAGTACCAGGCGTGGGGGGCCAGGGCACAGCCTTGGGAGAGGGCAAGAACTGGGGGGGTACTGGTGGGGTAGATGACACCACAGGGGAGGACAGTGGGGGAGCAGCTGGGGCTGTCCCGGCACCCTGGGAAGGGGCCAAGGCTGCAGCTCCCCCAAGGGGAGAACCAGGGCTCACAGGGGATGCTGTGGGGGCCACCATCACTGCAGAGGAAGCAGGAGACACTGGGACTGGGTTAACTGGGGACACTGGGCTAACTGGGGCAGGTCCTGGAGACCCTGGGGCTGCAAGACCTGCTGGAAGCTGCGGAGCTGGAGGAGGGGGCTGAGGGGGGCCAGAGAACACAGGGATGGCTGTGGCTGGGACCACCATGGGAGACAGTGGGGCAGGGGGGGCAGCAGGAGGAGCAACTGGGGGGGCATCAGGGGAAGGAGCAGCCTGAGGAGCTGAAGGAGAGAAAAGAGTGAAGATGTTGAGAGAGAAAGAAGGGGAAACCAGGAGCTGGAAGCTGTCTCTCACCCCCTCCTCCCTGCCCCAACTGGTAGGGCAGCAGACAGCCACTAGCAGTCAGCCCGTCTGGACCCAGCACGAAGCGGGTCCTTTCCCCACTGCTGAGCACCCAGCTCAGGGCTCAGCAAGATGCCTGCCTGTGGTCCCAGAAACAACTCTGGGTGGGCAGCAGTGCTGAGCACCCAGCACTAGGCACCCAGCTGCTACTTGAGGACCCCAGAGGGTAAGAAGTTGTTACCAGCAGCCCCCAGCCCCCTGACACTGGGACCCCCGGTGCAGGCTGTCAGGGCTAATGCCTCCACACCCAGCCCTGGCAATGGCTGGCATCCAGGGTGGTACCTGGTGCCGTGGGGGGACAATGCTGGGCAGGAACAGGTCTGTCCAGGCAGATCCCAGCACGTGGGGTCCAGCTCCCCTGGCACCTAGAGCCCAAGGAGAGCCCAGCCAGTCCCAGCATCAACTGGTGACTCAAAGGAACCAGTGAGGGCAGAGGTAGCACCAGTCTGACCAGTGTAACCAGCACTGCTGCTGGGGTGGAGGAAAGCAGAACTGGCTCCACCCGCAGCAGTGCCCCAATCCTGGCGGTACCCTGTGCTAGGGCCAGTAGGGTCCAGGACCACTGGTCCCCAGTCCTTCTTCAGGGAGGCCATTGCTGCCCCCAGCACTGTCCCGTGATATACTGGGGCAACCCCAAGCCCCCAGCCGAGGATCCCCTGCACCAACAGCAGCAGGTGGGGGGAGGCTCGAAAGGCCCTGAATGATCCCGGGACACTTGAACTACCCGGGCTGCCCCAGGACCGTCGTTCCCGATCCTGCGGGATCCGGGATGGGGCAGCTGGGTGTCAGCAGAGAGAGAGAAATCACCACGAAAACCCCTCACCAAACAACACTACTCCGGTTTCTGCGGGGACCCAAAACCCCCCGTGTCCCCCGACCCGGAGTCATCAAGACACTGTAAGAACAAGTCTGAAAGACAGAGCAGGCACAGGGCAGTGGGGAGAACAAACAGGGGCGCCGCTCCCCCGGCAGGAATCCCGGTTACGCCCGGGAACTTCCAGCTGTCACCCAGCCCCATCCGGGGGCCACTCCGCAGCGTATCCCACCGCCTCCAGACGCCCCGACCAGGGACGCCCCCGCAGCGAGTCCCAGGGCACTGGACACCAGCCCCGGCTGGGAGGAACCGGGACCACACTGGCCCCAAATGGGGCAGGAGGAGCCACCAATGACGTCACCAACACCGGGTTTCTGTCCCGACACTGACCCGGTGCGGGCAGGCACCGGGACCCCCGTCCCCAGTATCGGTGCGCCCCCCCCCGGTCTCACCTGTCTCAGCCTGCGGCTGCGGCAGCTCCTGCTCGGTGGCGGGGACGGTT
Organism: Rhinopomastus cyanomelas; assembly: GCA_013400115.1. NCBI lineage: Eukaryota > Metazoa > Chordata > Aves > Bucerotiformes > Rhinopomastidae > Rhinopomastus > Rhinopomastus cyanomelas. The sequence continues at coordinate 259,517 of VXBP01010624.1, read as the reverse complement.
TCTGTGGCTTCGCCGGGCATTTCTGCGGGAGGGAGAAGGCAGGAGGCCGCGGTCGCGAGGGTCCGCACCGAAACCCGCACACCGAGCGCCTCCCGGCACCGACGGGCCTGCGCAGGCACCTTGGCCGGCCGGCGGGGGCCGGACACCACGGTCCCGGCGGCAGCGAGCGCCGCGGACCGGTCCCGGGTCCCCCTGCGGGGGCCTCGGCCGCCGCTCCCCTCCCTTTCCTGTTGCCGGTGCCATCCGGCTCCAGCGGAGCCTCAGCCGCGCACCACGGGGGCACCCCCGCACCCTCCCCCCGGCCCGGCCGCGGCCCTGGGGCCCCTGCGGCGGCGGATGGCAGCGGATGGCTGCGGTGGAACCCACCGTGCGGGGAGCAGGGTCCAAGATGGCGGCGGAAAAAGATCGAGCGGCAGCTGGCGGTGGAACTTCCGGCGGGGGCAGCACTTCCGGGGCAGCGGCCAGCGCACCCGGTCCTCCCGCCCCGCCATCCCGCGACCCCGCGCTGCCGTTCCGGGCGCCGCGCCGGCCTGGACTCCCCGTCAGAGACCCCCGGTTGCGGCCCCTGAGAACAGCGGGTACTGAGGCGCCGTGAAGGGCCGAGAGGGGGTCTGGGCTCCAGGCTGGGCGTTCAGGCACGGTCTCCCGCTCCCCCCGTGGGGCCAGGCCTCAGCCCTGGCACCCTCCCAGCTCCAGCGCAGACCTGAGCCCAGCACTTGATGCCTGGAGACTTTTAATGGTGTCAGAAAAATACAACAACCAGGGGAAGTGGAGGGGTGAGCGACTTAGGGTCCAGCTGCTGGGGTCCTGCACTGCAGCACCAGGAGCCCCACCAGCAGCAGAAGCCCCACAGCTGGCAGAGGTAACAGCAGAATTGGTCCCTTGGTAGCCCTGGGGCGACTGACAGTGAGGCCTCAGAAGTCTCCCTGCAGGTCTGCAAAGAGGAGAAATGGGAAGTTTCACAGCAAAAGAGCCAATCCTGGAGCACAGGGGTCCCCATTGGGGTTTCCCAGCCACTGCAACCCCGCCTGGCTCTCACCGCTGCTCCGAAGCTGCTCTCCCCTCCGGGCTCGTTCCATCTCCTCCACAAACTGCTCAAAGAGCCGCACATAGGGCGCCAGGCTGGTCCTCTTGTAGTCTGGGGGGACCGAGGGGTTGAGCAGGAGTGGGAGCAGTTGTTGGGGACCCCCTAGTGCCCCGGCTCCACTCACCCCTCACACGGCGCTTTGGCTCCGTCTCTCCCCCATCCTCCTGCTCCCCATTGTCACTGGCTGCATCCAGCTCGTGGCACAGGTCACTGCAGGAGACACTGGGACATGGAGGGGGCTGCCAACAGAGCCGAGACCCACCACAGCAGCAGCCCTGCTCACCCTACCTGATAGTGGGGACAGCAAATGGGTCAAACTGGTCCAGCCTCTGCAGGTCCAGTGGCACAGAAATGCGTCCTGCAAGAGAGGGGAGTCACCTCGGGGTACCATGTTCAGGGGCCCCCAAGCGGTGCCGGCCCTGCAGGCCACCAAACCCACCTGTTTTGGGATGGACGCTGAAAGGGCTCTTCAGCAGGTGCCCAACACCTTTGCTGACGTTGATGTCAAGGCGGGGGAAGCAGCACTGCAGCATCACCTCCCAGTCTGCGTAGCAGGGCGCAACCTTCCCCGTCCCTGGCTGCAGCAGCACAGGGGGATCAGGACACAGCAGGGCAGCACCCAGCCCCCATCCCGGGGCAGCTCTGCAGCCACTCACCCGCGTCCGCTCCATCTTGCCCTTCAGCAGCTCCCAGCGCTGCACCGAGTCCTTCTTCTTGGGGAACTCTGCCCGCAGGGGCTCACGGTGCTGTGAGCAGCAGTCAAGGCTGACAGCAGACACTGCTGACTCTGCTCCCCCAGCACCGACCCTCCCTCAAGCACCGCTGCAGCAAGGATATCCTCTGGGATGAGGGCCAGCACCTTATCCCAGCGCTCAGGGCTGCCCAGGATGTCCTGCCCCTCCAGCGCATAGTCCTCAAAGTACTTCTCCACCACATCGACCGAGCGCCTGTGGAAGGGAAGGGGTCAGTGCCCTGCAGGCAGCACCCATGGGGGCTGTGGAAGGGAGAGGGTCAGTGCCCTGTAGGCAGCTCCCATGAGGGCTGCAGAGGGGCACCCACCAACCTGATGAAGGGGTGGATGGGCTCACAGAGGTTCACTTTCTTCACAGTCTCCGCTCCACCCTGGGGAACAGCAGGGGTCAGCCTGGACAGGATGGGGCAGAGGGTGCCCAGCCCTCCAAGCACCCACCTTCACCAGGGTCAGGTACTCCACAGCAGCCGACCGCAGTGCTGGGGACCACTTCCGCACGGCGGCATCGCACACCCAGCAGTGGACACCCCTCCGGCCTGAGTAGACCCACAAGCGGTGCTTCACGCCCAGGTCCTCTGCAGGGGAACAGTGGGGCTGTGCGTGAGGACAGGCCGCAGGGTCCTGGCCATGGGGCAACCCCAGCTGTGCACCACAGCTTCCTCTGCCCCCCACAGCCTCCCCAGAGGGCAGCCCCAGCTCCACTCCAAGGTCTGGACGTGACCCCAGTGCACGAGGACAGGGGCCACAAGGGTCACCCCTCACTCATGAGGGCAGTGCCCCCCATCCCCTCACCCACGAGTGCCCGGTCGATGATGCGGACAGCGACGGTCATGAGGGTCCAGCACTTGGCGCAGATATCAGCTGAGCTGGAGGCAGAGCAGCGGGGGTCAGGCTGCCGTTCCCAGCCCCCACAATCCCCTCCCAAACCCCGATTCTTCCTCCTGCCGTGATGTCCCCTGGGAACCTGCAGCAGGTCCGGACGTCGTCATAGTCGGTGATGTCGATGTCGAAGACTAACTCCTTCTCCTGCGGCTGGAAGGCACCGAGGTGGACCGTGCTGTGCTGGCTGGGCTGCGGGATGGAGCTGGCTCAGCCCGGGGGGCCCCGCGACTGGCGAGGACCCCCAGACCTTGAGGGCGGAGAGCAGCGGGACTCACGCGGTGAGAATAGATGGCCCCGATGTCGATCTTGTAGGGGTTGACCTTTTGCAGCTCCCGCTCCAGCTCCGGGGCGCTGTCGAACGACTGGAACCGCAGGTAGACGTCGTCCCGCAGGGTGAAGGAGAACTCCCGCAGCTGGAACGTCTTCACTGCGGGGGGGAGTGGGATGGGGAGAGCGCAGCGCTGCCCCTGTCCCGAGCCCAGGACACCTCTCCCCCGAATTCCCGGTACCCCCAGCACCCCTAACCCGAACCCCGTCGGTGCAGACACCCAACGCCACCCCCGACGTGAGACGAGACCCGTACCCCACGCTCTCCCGCTACCGGAGCCCGCATCTCCGGCTCCCCCGGTACCGGATCTCCCCCCCCTCACCGCTGCCGTAGCTGAGCCAGCGGCCGTAGGGGCCGTGCGGGAAGAGCCGCCGGTAGAAGACCGGGAGCAGCTCGGGCAGCGCCGACGGCTCGAACGGCGCCATGGGGCGGGAAGGTGGCGGGAAACGGCGGGAAACCGTGCCCGGGGGCCGCCGGGAGTTGTAGTCCGGGACCGAGGGGATGGACTCGGGGAGGAGCGAGGGGCGGGCACCGGGCGCCCCGGGGCACCCCGACGGGTGCAAAGTACCATGGAGGGCCGAGGACGGGGCGGGGGATACGAGGGGGGGTCCGGGTTGTTCCGTGGGGGGGTCCCGCGACGCTGCCCCGTCAGTTCGTAGCCCGGGAAGCTGAGCCGGCGGGGAGCCCTGTCGGGTGGAGAGGGACGGGCCGGGGGTCCCCGGGATCACCCGCGTCCGCTGCTCTGGAGCCGCTGCCGGCAGCGGGATCATTAATCATTAACAGGGGGCAAGGTCCGCCCGCGGGGCCGGGATCGGTGCGGGTCCCGATGCGAGTCCCGATGCCGGTCCCGATGCCGGTCCCGATGCGGGTCCCGATTGCGAGGACGTGCCTGTGCGGGGCGGCCGGGCTGCTGGGGCTGTTCCTGCTGTGGCGCTGGCACCGGGAGCGGCAGACGGTGCCCGGGCTCTCAGAGAAGTTCGTGCTGATCACCGGCTGCGACAGCGGCTTCGGGAACCTGCTGGCGCGGGGGCTGGACGCGCGGGGGATGCGGGTGCTGGCCGCCTGCCTGACCCAGGACGGGGCCGAGAAGCTGCGAGCGGCCACCTCGCCGCGGCTGCAGACCGTCCTGTTGGACGTCACCTCCAGCCAGAGCATCGCTGCTGCTGCTGCCTGGACCCGGGAGCAGGTGGGCGACCAAGGTAGGACAGGGCGGCCATCCCCATCGTCACCCCCAGCATCGCCCGCCAACCCCCCCGCACCGCAGTGGGCTGTGTTGGCACGGGCAAGTGGTCCTCTCTGGCAGGACTCTGGGGGCTGGTGAACAACGCGGGGATCGGCTTCCCCTGCGGCCCTAATGAGTGGTTGAGCAAGGACGACTTCGTCAAGGTGCTGAACGTCAACCTGGTCGGCCTCATCGAGGTGACGCTGAGCATCCTGCCCCTGGTGCGGCAGGCGCGTGGCCGGGTGGTCAATGTGGCCAGCGTGATGGGCCGCATCGCCTTTTTTGGAGGGGGTTACTGCATCTCCAAGTTCGGTGTGGAAGCCTTTTCAGACAGCCTGCGGTAGGTCCTTCACACCCTGTTCTCCTGGGCTTTGCTGCCACCCTCCTGCTGATCCTCCCTTCGGACCTTGCCCCTGCCTCAGAACTTGTGGACAGGGTTTGCTTTTGCCCCATCCCATCTAGCCCTGGCTCTGCTGCGACAGGTGCCAGGGCTGCTGTGGAGGCAGTCAGGGGATTTCACCTCCACACTGAACCAACAGCACAAACCTGCTGGGCATCCTGTGCCAGCGATGGTGCCGCCTGCAGCCGGTGCCAGAGAGCAGTGGATGCTCTCAGCTGCTGTTCCCACAGGACCTAATCCCTTCCAGGTGTGAGATGCGGAACTTTGGGGTGAAGGTCATCCTGATCGAGCCAGGCTACTTCAGGACGGCCATCACCAGCAGCGAGAACCTGAAGAATCAGTTCATTTCCATGTGGGAGAGGCTCCCGGAGGAGCTCAAGTTGCTTTACGGGGACAATTTCCTGAAGGACAGTAAGTTCCTCCCCTAAAGGCCGAGTGATGCTGTTTCTTCCCGGACACACAGGCACCTGCCCAGTGCCACCCAGTGTCCCACCTCCAGGTTCTCCCACCCAGCAGACTGACTGGTGCTGTCTCCCCTGCAGTCTTGCTGGAGCTCAAGAAGATGCAGAACAGCTGCAACTCCAACCTGTCGCTGGTGACCGACTGCATGGAGCATGCGCTGACCTGCTGCTACCCCCGCACCCGCTACTCGGCCGGCTGGGATGCCAAGCTGCTCTACCTGCCCCTCAGCTACCTGCCCTCTGCCTTCACAGACCGCCTGATCACCTGGTCCTACCCCAAACCTGCTGGAAGGGTGTGAGGCCAGGCTGGGGCAGGGGCAGCCCCTGGGCAGCAGCAGGAAGAGCCAGCAGCACCCTCAGCCAGCTCAGTGCAGGTCTCACCACCTGCTGTTCCCTCCTTTCAGACTCATTTGCTGCCCAATAAAGTCCAGTCCCACTTGGGTCCAGCCTCCACTGGCGCTGCGGTGCTGCAGTCATGCCCTGCCCTTCCCGCAGCACCAGCACTGACCCTGGCTGTGCCAGGCTGAGCCAGGTTGCAGGAACCCACATGGTCTCTGGCCATTCCCTCAGTGCCAGTTCCCTCCTGAACTGGCACTCAGGAGCTAACACTCAGGAATAAAACCCAGCCCCCTGCAAACCTGGGCACCACTTGGCAAGTCCCCAGCAGATCCTGACTCTGTGCTGGGCTCTGGAGGCCTCTGGTGCTGCCAGCTGTGCCTGGCTAGGGACACGCCTTTGCCCATGCCCAGACCCACCCCATCAGTTCACTGACTCCTTGTGCATTCCCTGTCCCAGGGGAACAGGAAAAGCCGCTCTCCTCAGCCACCCTGGAGCCGCAAGACATAGAGGTGCCCAGAGCTGGGCGCTGCCAGCAGGACACTGGAGCCCAAACTGGCTCTGTGGGCACCTGGATCCATGGCGTTGGCACAAACAGCTGCAAGAGCTGCAGCAGAGCCCCAGGCTGGTGGATCTCTGCCAGGCAGGCCAAACCTTCAACTACAGCTGAGAAAACACCTCCCGCTGCTGCAACAAGTCAGCGTCGTCTTCTGAGTGCCCCAGAGCAACAGTAGTCCCCACCCTGCTGCCAGCGTGCCTCATGCCCAGGCTTGGGCTGAGCCCCGGCGCCAGCTGCTATATAAACGGCTCTGATGCGGGCGGCACAGGCTGACGTCCCTGTGCCGAGGATGTGGCTGTGGGGGGTGGCCGGGCTGCTGGGGCTGTTCCTGCTGTGGCGCTGGCACCGGGAGCGGCAGACGGTGCCCGGGCTCTCAGAGAAGTTCGTGCTGATCACCGGCTGCGACAGCGGCTTCGGGAACCTGCTGGCGCGGGGGCTGGACGCGCGGGGGATGCGGGTGCTGGCCGCCTGCCTGACCCAGGACGGGGCCGAGAAGCTGCGAGCGGCCACCTCGCCGCGGCTGCAGACCGTCCTGTTGGACGTCACCTCCAGCCAGAGCATCGCTGCTGCTGCTGCCTGGACCCGGGAGCAGGTGGGCGACCAAGGTAGGACAGGGTGGCCGTCCCCATCGTCACCCCCAGCATCGCCCGCCAACCCCCGGCACTGTAGCGGGCTGTGCCGGCTGAGGGCTGCGGGCAGGGCAGTGGCCCAGCTCACCTGGCTGCTCTGCACAGGGCTCTGGGGGCTGGTGAACAACGCGGGGATCGCTGTCCCCTCCGGCCCTAATGAGTGGTTGAGCAAGGACGACTTCGTCAAGGTGCTGAACGTCAACCTGGTCGGCCTCATCGAGGTGACGCTGAGCATCCTGCCCCTGGTGCGGCAGGCGCGTGGCCGGGTGGTCAATGTGGCCAGCGTGATGGGCCGCATCGCCCCTTTTGGAGGAGGGTACTGCATCTCCAAGTACGGCGTGGAAGCCTTCTCGGACAGCCTGCGGTAGGTCCTTCACCCCCTGCTCTCCTGGGCTTTGCCTGGCTGAGCCTTCACCTGCCAGGTCCCCTCCTGGAGCCGTCCAAGCGACAGCAGCTCTGGGGCAGATTCACTGCCGCTGGGATGTGCCAGGAGCAGCTGTGGGGGCTGTTCCCTCTGCAGGACTCCTTGTTGCAGTGCAGGACCTGAGAGGTCCTTGTGGGTCCTGCAGACTCTGCTCCCCCTCCAGCCCAGCTCAGGGAGAGGCAGCTGGGGAGAGGGAAGGTGAAGCTGCTGGCAGAGCCACCTGCCTGGTGGCTCCTCAGAGGCAGAGAGACTCTGCCCGCACTGGGTGCTGCCTCCCACTTTGTGCTGATCCTCCTCTCAGACCCTGCTCCTGTCCCAGAGCCTGTGGGCAGGGTTTCCTCTGTCCTCTTCCCTTCCAGCCCCAGCAGCTGTTTGCTCTGTGCTGCGCAGACTGATGCCAGGGTGGCTGCAGGGTCTGCCGGAGGGGTGGTTTCCATCTCCCCAGCGACTCTCCAGCACAAAGCTGCCAGGAAGCCCCTGGCAGCAGAGCCACTCGGTGCCACAGCCTGACCCACAGGACCCAATCCCTCCCAGGCATGAGATGCGGGGCTTCGGAGTGAAGGTCATCGTGATCGAGCCAGGCTACTTCAGGACGGCCATCACCAGCAGCGAGAGCCAGGAGAGGCATTTTACTCCCATCTGGGAGAGGCTCCCAGCAGAAATCAAATCGGCCTACGGGGAGCATTACTGGAGCAGGTGTAAGTTCCTCCCCTACAGGCCGAGCGATGCTGTTTCTCCCCGGACACACAGGCACCTGCCCAGTGCCACCCAGTGTCCCACCTCCAGGTTCTCCCACCCAGCAGACTGACTGGTGCTGTCTCCCCTGCAGTCTTGCTGGAGCTCAAGAAGATGCAGAACAGCTGCAACTCCAACCTGTCGCTGGTGACCGACTGCATGGAGCATGCGCTGACCTGCTGCTACCCCCGCACCCGCTACTCGGCCGGCTGGGATGCCAAGCTGTTCTACCTGCCCCTCAGCTACCTGCCCTCCGCCTTCATAGACTTCGTGTTCACCTGGTCCTACCCCAAACCTGCCAGGACGGCGTGAGGCCGGGCTGGGGCAGGGGCAGCCCCTGGGCAGCAGCAGGAGGAGCCGGCAGCACCCTCAGTCTGGGCAGCACCAGAGGGCTCCTGATGCTCCAGCTCAATGCAGGTCTCATCACCTGCTGTTCCCTCCTTTTAGATCCATTTGCTGCCCAATAAAGTCCAGTCCCACTTGGGTCCAGCCTCCACTGGCGCTGCGGTGCTGCAGTCATGCCCTGCCCTTCCCGCAGCACCAGCACTGACCCTGGCTGTGCCAGTCTGAGCCAGACTGTGCCAAGCGGTGCCAGGCTGAGCCAGGGTGTGCCAGGCTGTGGGAGCTCACACGGTCCCTGGTCTCAGTGCCAGCTCCCTCCTGAACGGGTGCTCAGGAGCTAACACTCAGGAATAAAACTCAGACATCTCCAAACCTGGGCACTGCTGGGCAAGTCCCCAGCAGCTCCTGGCTCTGTGCTGGGCTCTGCAGGCCCCTGGTGCTGCCAGCTGTGCCCAGGCAGTGCCCAGCTGGGGACACCGCTTTGCCTCTGCCCAGACCCACCCCATCAGTTCACTGACTCCTTGTGCATTCCCCATCCCGGGGGACAGGAGGCAGCCACCGTCCCCAGCCACCCCAGAGCTGGGTGAGAGGGAGGTAGCCAGAGCTGGGCGCTGCCAGCAGGACACTGGAGCCCAAACTGGCTCTGTGGGCACCTGGATCCATGGCGTTGGCACAAACAGCTGCAAGAGCTGCAGCAGAGCCCCAGGCTGGTGGATCTCTGCCAGGCAAAACCTTCAACTACAGCTGAGATGAGAAAACACCTCCTGCTGCTGCCACAAGCCAGGAGGCGACGCTGAGGGTCCTGCCCCTGGTGCAGGCGGTGCAGGGCTGGGTGCCCAGTGTGGCCACTGTGCTGGGCCACATCTCCTTCTTTGGGGAGGGGGGCTGCACCTCCTCTGTCTGTCTGGAAGCCTTCTCTGACTGACTCAGTGATGGTAACCCTGAGGGGGATCTGGGCACACAGTGGGCACGGGGCACACAGGGAGCTGGGCACATGGCGGGGCTCAGGCTCCATTCAGACCTCTAATTAAGGGCTGATTAGCTGGGGTTCAGGGCCCTAAGGTCTCGTTCCCGCAGGATAGGCTGGGGGCTGTGCAGAGCCCACGAGGAGCTGCAGCAGGGCAGGTTGCAGCAGGCAGGGCCGTGGCACAAGACAGGTTGCAGCTTGCTGAGCTGTTTGCCCATCGCTGAGAGCTCTGCCTGCACCTGGTCAAGCAAACTGAGGTGCACCCAGCAGCCCTGCACCCCGCAGTGCTGGGAGGTGACCCCCGTGCTGCCTCGGCTGCAGCCTCTTGGGCACCCCTGTGCCCGCTCCGACCTCAGCCACCGCTTCCCAGAGGGATCCCAGCCCTTCCCTCCTCCCCTCCCAGTGGAGGGGAGAGCTGGACCCTTCAGTTCACACACGTGGGTGCCCAGAGCCTCGGGGTGCCCCGAGTGTCGCAACGGAGAGAGGGGGCAGAGTCTGCGGCTTGGCCACCGCAGAGGCTGCCAGGACCAGCAGCCCCTGAGCACAGCCTGAGGCTCCCAGCCCTCGATCCAACAACCTGCTCTGGAAACTCCTGGCCCATCAGATGGAATTGGAACGGCCCCACGGCTCCCAGCTCAGTAGCCCATCGCAGCCCACCACGGCCGCTGGCACGAAGCCACCGAGTGCCTGCTGGCAGCCCAGGACCCAGGACCCCCGTCTCGCTGGGGCTGGGTACCTGCCCCACGGAGCCGCCGGCGCCAGCCCCAGTGCTGTGGGCCCCGAGTTATCAGTGCCCTCCCGCTTCCCCGCCGCGGCCGAGCCTTCCTTCCGAGCCGACTGTTGATCGCAAACCTCGGCCGCTCTCGAGAAGGAGACTTCCTGCCATTGTTCTGCAGGACTGCAGCCCGATGCAAAATTCCCTGCCTATCAGCCCCAGCACCAGGGCAAAGCTCGAGCCCCGTCCCTTCCCCTGCAGAACCACCGGGCAACGATGAACGGTGGCCCCTGCCAGGGGTGTCTCTGTGGCCACCGAGTCCTGTGGCAGCTCAGCGCCACCCAGCAGAAGCCTCCTGCTCTCAGCCCTTCCCCGAGGGGAACCCTGCTGCTCGCCCCCACAGCAGAGGCACCTTAAGACGACCCCAACACCGTGGCCACCCCAGCCAGGGCCAGGATGTGGCTGTGCCAGGGACATCCCCACAGCGGCAGCAGGACCTGGCAGCACCAGGAGTGATGGTGGGTGGAGAGGACCCGCCCGGGGAGCCCTGCTCCATCCTTGGGCACCACAGCTCCAGCCCCGCAGCAAAGTTCAACAGGAGCTGGGGCTGAACCCCGGGTTGGCTGTGGCTGGCGCTGGGCTGTCTCAGGATGTCAGACCACGACGGTCATTTCCTGCTGGGCAGTGGCCAGCAAGCCCACCCCGAGCTCGCGCTGCAGCCGCTCGTCCTCCCCAGAGGTGCGAGAGCCACTGAGCCGAGAGGATCCCCGACCTGCCAAGCGGCCCCCCAGCCCAGCCTTCGGCTCTGCTGCCGGTGAGCCACTCCGTTCCCTCCTCGTCCGCGGCTCTCTGTCCCCTTGCCCAGCAGCCTCTCCCGGGACCAGCCGCTTGGCAGGGCAGGAGGCTGAGGAGCCTCTGGAACAGGAGGTCCCACTCCCGGGGGTCTCTCTCCATGGTTTTGGGAGCGGGTGGGTGCAGCCACTTGTGCAGAGCCAAAGCTCCTGCTGGGGCCACCCAGCCATGGGGCTCCTGGTCCCACCAGGCTCTGAGCACCGTGGAGAAGATGCCCCGAGCCTGCTCCTCGGGCTGTGGCTAGGGACTGCAGGGTCCAGGGAGCAAGTCCAGCAGCAAGAGGCTGGACGGGTCCGCGGCGTCTCGGCTGGGCAGGCGCAGCTGTGCTGGGAGCAGGGCTCCTGCGCTAGGGGCAATTAAAGGATGTTGAGGTCAACTACATTTCCTCTGAGTTTATAATTTTGTCACCTCCTTGGAAGTCCCGAGGGGTCCCGGCGCTGCGGCTACAGGACGGCTGGCGAGGGAGCTCCGAGGGTCTCAGGTGGGGGCTCTCCTGTCGACACAAGCCAAGCAGAGGCGGCTAGAGCTGCCCTGCCCGTGCCCAGGATGCGGGGCTGCTGCCGGCTGCGTGTCAGGGCAGAGCTGGCTCAGGACTCCTGGGTGCTCCACGGCAGCAGGACCTGAGCTCTGCAGCCAGAGAGCACCAGCCTCAGCAGCTCAGGGCCCAATGACTCTGCTTCTGCATCGACCGATGTCCTTCAGGCTGACCTGGCTGTGGGACAGGGAACAGCCAGCCCCTGGGAGCACCCGTGGGTGCCTGGTGTTTGGGGTCCACATTTTGGTGGGGACAGCATCTTCTGAGGGTGGATGTAGGAGGTCACAACGAGAGTGAATCCCCCACGGAAGGTCCTCTCATTGCCTTGAGTGAGAGCTGAGCTTTGACAGGAGAGACTGGGGCTTTCTCTGTGTTTCCACGCTGCCTGGCTGAGAGCAGCTGCAGAGCCCCAGCTCAGAGCTTTCCCCTTCCTTGCAGCTACCAGGATGGCTGAGGTGACCACCAGCCCCAGCGAGACACAGACCCTCCCGAACGAGTACGGGGACTACCACAACCTGTCCGAGCTGTTCCAGCTCCTGAACTACACCTACACCTTCTGCGAGTTCAACCTGGATGAGAACGTCAAGCGGGTGACCCTCTTCATCCTCTACCTGGTCATCTTTGTGGTTGGCTTGGTGGAGAACCTCCTCGTCATCTGGGTCAACTGGCAGACCCGGGGCAGCAAGAGCTTGGTCAACCTCTACATCATCAACATGGCCGTTGCCGACCTTGGGGTGATGCTCTCGCTGCCCGTCTGGATGCTGGAGGTGATGCTGGATTACACCTGGCTGTGGGGCAGCTTCCTCTGCCGCTTCACGCACTACTTCTACTTCGCCAACATGTACGCCAGCATCTTCTTCCTCACCAGCCTGAGTGTGGACCGCTACGTGTCCCTGACCAGCTCCTCCCAGTTCTGGCGCAAGCACCAGCACCAGGTGCGCCGCAGCATCTGCGCCTGCAGCTGGGTCCTGGCGGCAACGATCCCCTTCCTGGAGGTGGCCCACGTGCAGCTGGTCAACACGGGAGAGCCCATCTGCATCTTCATGGCCCCCTTCGAGACCTACGACCAGTGGGCACTGGCAGTCAGCCTGGCCACCACCACCATCGGGTTCCTGGTCCCCTTCCCCATCATTGCGGTGTTCAACATCCTGACGGCCAGGTTCATCAGGCGCCGCCGGCCCGAGAGCCGGAAGCACTGCCTGCTCATCTACGCCTACGTGGTCGTGTTCCTGGTCAGCTGGCTGCCCTTCCACATCGTGCTCACACTGCTCAACCTCGACGGCAGCCACATCATCCTGCACTGCACCTTCGCCCACTTCCTCTACTTCTTCTACGACATCATCGACTGCTTCACCTTGCTCCACTGCGTCGTCAACCCCATCCTCTACAACTTCCTCAGCAAGAACTTCCGCAGCAAACTGCTCTCGGCGGTGGTCAAGTACCTGCCCAAGGACCAGGGTGGCCAGCGGGGCGCCGGCACCGCCTCCTCCAGCACGCAGCACTCCATAGTCATCGCCAAGGACGGCAGCCCTCCTCCCAACTAAGGGGCCACCGAGCGCTGCCGCTCCTCGCCGGCGGGCGCTCGGGGGGCAGCTCCAGGGTCGGTGAGAGCTTCTCCCGGCGGGAAGCGGACACTTGGCTTTGAGACGCCACCCCTGGAGCTCCGGGTGCAGGGAGGGTGCCGGGTGCGATGGGGGCTGGTGGGGAGCTGCGGCCGCGGTGCCTCCAGCTGTTTGGCTGAAGAGAGAGAGGTCTTCCCTGTTTTGCAAAAGAAACAGAGCAATAAAGTGCTTTTCTCTGCTCAAACCCCAGCACAAACCCCGGGCGCCATCCTCCCTGCGAGCCGCAGGCTGGGCCACCACAGCCCTTTTGCAGCCCCTGGGATCCGCAGCCGGGGACCCATCCCAGTCAACCCAGTCTCCTTCCCAGCGGGTTTTCCGAGGCCACTGGGCATGTTGCTCCAGCAGCCCTTGCAACACGTTCGTGGCCCCCAAGTGCCTGCAGGAGCCCTCGGAGCTGCTGCCTGAGTCTGTGTGAGAAGCTGGTGCATCAGGAGAAAGCTCCCGGCTGAGCAGGCTCTGCAGTCATGCGCTGGGGGCCGCGGTCAGGGCCGCGGCAGAGGAAGGTGAAGGAGCCACCGTCCCCACAAGGGCCCATAAATCTCCCGGAGGCCTTGAGCTGCTTCAGAAGCACATTTTTCCAAAAGCAGAGAGTAAGCAAAATCTCAGAGGACAGGATGCCCCCCGGCACAGGGCCACGGGATGGGGCAGGATGTCCCAGCCCACAAGAGCAGCCCGCGGCCAGGGGGGAACACGGATACCGGGTTATCGGCACTGGGACCAGCTCCCGCTCGTTACTGGATGCCTTGGTGCTCCCTGTGCAGCGAGGACCCCTCCTGCTGCCGGGGGCCACCGGTGTCAGCAGGAGAAGCCAACTTCACCTCTCGCACAGGAAGAGTGGTGCCGCGGCTGGGCGCAATGGGGGCCAACGTGACTCCTCTCTTACCAGCCCTTTCTCTTAATAAACCATCGTCTCCTACTTCGTCGAAGGTCCCTGTTTGTGTCTCTTCAACCCTGAGAGAATCTGACCAGCACAAGAGAATCTAAACTGGGACAAGAGGGGAGCAGCTCACAGCAGATCCTCTGGGATCTGCACCCACACAGGACCTCCCCAGCCCCGAGATCCTGCTGGATGTGGAAGCCCAGCAGCCCCAGACCCGCTGGATGTGGAAGCCCAGCAGTCCCAGACCCGCTGGCAGAGGCAAAGGCAGCTCCATGTCAACATAACACCCAGCTCCAGCCACAAATCCTCCCCTGGGGCTTCCCTTTGCCAACACCCTGCCCTTTCGATGAGGAAAGGAGCAGACACCTCAGGTGACAGCACATTTGGTGTTGAGTTGCTCAAGCGTGAAACACTTGGCACTTGCACCATTGACCCGCTGCTTTAACACTCTTGCCCCTCCAGCCCTCAGCTAGCCCCACAAGCCCCTGAGCTGAGTCACTCAGTCTCCCTTTAGAGCCTTCGGCGCCCCGCAGGGTGACCTGGTTCAGCCAGGGGCTCCTTCACCGGCTGCAGACTCCCGGACCTGCCACCCGGCTCGGACGCTGGTGCCCACCACCAGCTGCTGGCTCAGCAGTCACCACAGAACATTAGGGACTGGAAGAGACCTCCAAAGATCATCCCAATCTCCCTGCCACAGCAGGACCACCTAGACCAAGTCGCACAGGAACATGTCCAGGAGGGTTTTAAACGCCTCTGGAGAAGGAGACTCCACAACCCCCCTGGGCAGCCCCTTCCAGGGCTCCGTCACCCTCGCTGGGAAGCAGCTCCTTCTCATTTTGATGCAGAACCTCCTCTGTTCCAGCTCACCCCAGGACCAGCTGGCAGCAGGGAAAGGGCTTATGAGGGGTCACAGACCCCGACCTCCCTAAAGGGCTTCTGACAGGAGCTCTGCTCCTGCCCTGCCCCGGCAGAGTTACCGCAGTCGGCTCCAGAGGCCCCGGCTTCCTGGACCGAGCCAGCGACCCTGAGCAGCCCCAGTGCAAGAGCCCCAGTGCAAGAGGGGGACCCCTGGTGCATGATGCAGGGAGGGGGTTCCTGAAGGGCGGCTTCAGTGGACTGAGGGACGAGGGGGCAGCGTTTTACCTTTTATTATTCTAAATAAAAACCACAATTTGTGCTGAACAATGGAGTAGAAAAGAACCCGATGTGCAACGACTTCAGACAGCTACTGCTCGGGGCTGGGAGGGGGGAGAAGTACAAAATGTACAAAACTTTACAGCAAGTCGAGAGCAACCACTTAAATACCGGGGCGGGGGGCAGTACCTACGCTTAACGTCACAGAAAGGTCAGACAGCAACTCCACTCCTCTTCTTCCTTCTGCTCAATCACTCAGAGAACAGCCCTGGACCCTTCGAGAAAGGGGAGGATCAAACTGCACTTTGCGTGTCAGAACTCGGGGTTCAACCCCGTCGAAGCTGCCCTTGGGAAGAGGCAGGGGGTGGGGAGGGGGGGGGCTGTGCTAGGGGGTCCCATGAGGCTGCTCCCCAGGGTGAGTTGCCCCTCCGCAGCCCCGGGGTCCCAAAGCACTTTGCGAACAGGAGTGGAACCTCGCGGCTGCCCCGGGCGAGGTAGGTTTAAGGGCCGTCCCCTCGTTTGTGGGGGCAGCGGGGCCAGCATCGCAGAGGTCGGGCACACGGGGCTTTAACCCGGCTCCCAGCCCACCCCCGCAGCCCCTCGGCAGACAGGACGGCTACTGATCTCAGCACACGGCACGTCAAGGGACTCACGGCGACGCAGGGGAGGACCCAAGACACAGAACTGCCGGGGACCGCGGTGCTCTGCTCACGCCAGGCACAAATCCCCGGCGGAGAGCGGGGTGGGCTCCGGCTCTCAGGGCCCTGCACCCAGAACGGGGCGGGGGCTTGCTGTGCCTGGCAGTGCTTCAGTGTCAAAGCTTCTCTTTTTGGTTTATGTGCACAAAAGGCTTTTGCTTCACAGCTTAGCTACGCGGGGCTGCAGGCGCTGCTGCTTGGCACTGCCCCAGCCTGTCTCCCGACAGCTCCTGACGGCTTCCAGGACCTTTCGGGAGGGTCTTGAGGCTTGAAGGACCCGGCTCTCCCAAGCCTCACAGTCCCCCTCCCATCCTTCATCACCCCCCCCAAAGCAGGGCAGGTCCTGTCTGCCCCTGTTTCCTAGCCCACGTTGCCACCACCAGGACAGCGAAGGAAACCCCCTACTGACCTCAGAGCTCCTCAGAGAAGCCCCCAGTGAACCGGTGCCAGCTGGCCTCAAAGATGGGACAGATTCCTGTTCCTTCCTCCCACCCCATCTTCCTGCTGTGGGGTGGGACTCCGGTACCGCAGGTCTGGGAGGTGACTGAGGGTGACAGAGACAGGGAAGGGCTGCCAGGTGCAGCCAGGGCTCGACACCGACTGGTCTCGTCCCCCCAATCCCAGCAGGGCTGGAGCTGCTGCAGTGGAAACGCAGCTTTGCAAGCAAAGAGCCGGGACTGGAGGGTGCAGGGAGCAGCAGGACAGCAGCTTCAGGCAGCTGCCCACCTCCGCACCCCCCCAGCTCCTGCACAGGCACAGAGCCCCTTTCACAGGGCTGCCATGGGGGAGGCTGCAGCGGGAGCAGACGCAGCCGGGACAAGGAAAGAACGGAGTCTGCCATCTCCCAGCGGCGCCGAACACCGACATCCACCGAGCGCCTGGCGGGTCCAATCCAGCGACGTCACTGCGCTCCGGGAGGTAGGTCGGTGCCACAAGTGTCACCGCCCTCATTTTACAGATGAGGAAACTGAGGCAAAGAGGTGACGTGACCTGCCCAAGGCCACGGGGGTGGCGGGGGACACGGCCCCCAGAATTCCTGACTCTCACCGCTCCTCTGCCGGGGGTCATCCCTCTGAGAGGAGGGGACAGCGGGACGAGTTCACAGGGTTTGAAATCACTAGTTTCGCTCCGTAACGGCAAATCTCAGGAGAAGCGCGGGAGCCAATTTTCAGCGGCCACGGCCGCCCAGCCACGGCCGCCCGGCCACGAGCGCTTCCTGTTTGTGAGGTAGAACGAGTTACCTAAGGGCAGCCGCTGCTCACGCCGCGGCTTCGGAAACACTTGCTCCTCTCCACCTCTGCCCTGCAGTGGGGTAACACGGGAAGAAGCCCATCCCCTCCCTTCCTGGTGTAAACACTGCCCGCGGGGGGCCGAGAACCCACCGCACCCTCCAAGCTGGGGGCCCCAGCCCGTGACCGGGAGGGGCCAAGCTGAGGGCCACAGCAGCTGCCATTGCTGCTGGCTCCCCTGGCTGCTCTTCCGCAGCCCCAGGCACCACCCATGAATGAACTTCTGCCGCACGGGCACCACCGTGTGACACACGGCTGCCACCAGACGCAGCTGTGGCGGCCATGGGAGGGGGCTAATCCCTTCGCAGCGAGAACAGTCCCCAGAGGCACCTTCCCAGGGGTTAAGGCAGCAGCTCTGTGAGATCTCGCCTGCCGGATCCGCAGCACCGCCGCTTCCAGCGCCCAGGATCCACTGTGTCGTGCAGAGGGGAGCTGGGGAGTCGTCGGCACCGAGGAGCCCTCGCAAGGAGCTGCAGAGCCCACAGCACGAACCCACTGCCCTGCCCTCTCCAGTCAAGTGAGTCCTCCGAGCTCCCTGACCCTCCTTCCCGCGGGGCAGCCCTGCTCCTCACACACCGCTGCTCCCCTCCGACGCAGCAGCGCCTTCACACTTCAGGGCTGATTTTGCAGCACAGCCCTTGCTCCCCGCAACAGCAGCAGAACCCCAGCGACGCCCACAATGAGTCTCTGTTTATCCTAATTTCCTTCGAGTCCAGCACCATCCTGCCCCGGCTCCGTCCCTCTCTCTACTGAGGTCAGGTGTGAAAAATCTTAGCAGCATCAGTTTGTGGAAAGGCTCCAACTGAGGGGCAGCCTGGGCGAGTGGGCTGGAAGGGTCAGAGAAATGAGATCTAGACTCAGCACGTAGTGAGAAACGCTAAAACCACAGGACTCGATGGTCTCTAGCGGGACCAGAGGTCAGTGAACACGACAGACTCCTCGGGAACAGGGATGCAGCTCACGCGCTGTTCGGCTGTACAACGGCACCGTCGAAAGAGCCCCAGGAGGGCCAACCAAAGGAAAAGCAAAACCAAACCAAAACTAAGGAGGACTCCATCCGCGACGCCCGACGTGAAATAGGACAAGAGACACTTCCTCCGCAGCTTCTGCCATGGGCGCGGCTCCTCGGCCGGCCCTGCCCTTGCCCCATCAGCTGTTCGTGTTCTTCTCGGCGTCTTTGGAGTGGATGATGTACATGAAAGTCTGCTCGATGGTGAAGTCGGGCGGGAGGCTGCCCTTGTGCACCCCGATGTGTTTGGTCATGAGGTTGAGCGTGGAGCTGTAGTGGCCGCACACGGTGCAGCGGTACATGAGGGCCCCCGAGTGCGTCCGCAGGTGGCACTTGATGGTGGAGCGGCCGCGGAAGAACTTGTGGCAAACCTTGCACTGGTAGGGCTTCTCCCCGGTGTGGATCCGCCGGTGGTAGTTGAACTCACTGGTGTGGGCAAACCTCTTCCCACAGACCTTGCAGCTGTACTTGCTGTTGCCCGGCTGGTTGGGCAGCGCCAGGTCCTCGCTCAGGAAATCCTCTGGCAGCTTCCTCTTCTGCAGGCCCTGCTGCGGCAGGCGGTCTCTGAAGCTGGGGCGGGCGTCCAGGCCGGCCCCGCACTTGTGCTGGCTGACGTGGTAGCGGTAGGCCGCTTCCAGCTTGAAGCTCTGCCCGCAGAAGTGGCAGCGGAACAGGGCCTCCTCCACGCTCTGGTGGACGGCCAAGTGCTTCTCCAGGAGGTGCCGATCCACGAAGCTGTTGGCGCAGACCGAGCAGGAGAAGACTGAGATGCCCAGGTGAGACAGCGTGTGCCACATCAGCCCGCAGAGGCCCAGGTGCCTCTGGTCACAGACCCCACACGTCTGGCTCTTCAAGTTCACATGGTCCAGGATGTGGTTGCGGACGGTGTGGAAGTCTTTGGCCAAGGGCTTCCCACAGGCAGCGCAGGCCAGCTCGGAGCCAGGCCCTGCCGCAAATGCGGGCACCTTCCCCGGCAGCGAGTCGCTGGGGTGCACGATGACGTTGTTGTCGAAGACCCCTTCTCGCCGGTGGAGGGTCAGCTGCCACTGCGTGAAGAACTTGGTCTCGCACATGTCGCAGGAGAAGAGAAAGATGCCGATGTGGGACAAGACGTGGGTGACCCTGGAGTTCCGGTCCTGGAAGTGGGTTTCGCAGACTTTGCAGTTGCCGGTGAGCAGATCGACGTGATCCCGCGCGTGCTGCCGGATCAGCTGGATGTTGGGCTCCAAGACCTTCTTGCACACCTGGCAGGGCATGGCCTTGCTGTCCCGGCCATCGCTCTCAAAGGCCAGTTCCTCTTCGCTGTCGTCGCTCAGCTCGATGACTTCTTCTGACGGGCCCAGATCCTCACCGGCATCTTCGAAGGGCAGCTCGTCCTCACCCAGATCCTCCAGCTGCAGCTCGTCCATCTGCCCAAAGCCCTGCTCTTTGGAGTGGTCGCTGTTGCTGGGGCAGGAGTTGCTCCCCGTGGAGACGTCCAGGGAAGGCTCCACGGTAAAGAAGCCCCCCTTGCCGTAGTCGCCGTTGCTCTGCACCTTGTACTGCTGGCAGGAGCTCGCGGTGGTCTGAACGACCATGTTCACACCGCCCAGGCTGGGCTGGGCGGCCGCGCTCGCCGCAGGAGCCGACTGCGCGTGATCCGACTCCTGTTCCATCTTGGGGTGCTGCTGCGGATGCATCAGAGGCAGAGCCTGGCCGCCTTCGCTCACAGCATTCCTGTCGTCCTCTTTGTAGCTGCCTGACACCTCCCCGTGCAAGAGGTAGCTCCGCTCAGGGCCAAACTGCTCCCCGCCGCTCCGGATTTCACCCAGGGAGTGGCTCTGCTCCGAGGAGGCGCTGCTCAGAGGGCCGGATCGGCCTTCGCTCACGGACAGGGAGGGCTGTTTGGTGATGGCCGAGCTCTCCAGGTCGGGGAAGGTGGAGTGGCAGGCCTTCAGCAGATCCTCCATGCCCAGCCGCTCCGCCACCTCGTAAATGACGCCCACATTGATGAGGTCCGTGAAGAGCTCCGAGGTGTACACGAAGCTGAGGATCTTCTCAAAGTTGGCTGGTGTGATGAAATCCACCACGTAGGTCCTAGCAGCGTCCAGCCCTGTGTTCAGGAAGAGGTTCTGGAAGTAGCCAGCGGCGCAGGCCAGGACAGCCTTGTGAGCCGCGAAGGAGCGCGTGCCCACCAAGATGGTGACGTCGCACATGGTCTCGGAGAGCCTGCACTTGTTGAGTTCCTTCAGCAGGTTGTTGGGGTGATTGGTGCTGTGCAGTTTGATCCTCATGCCCATCTTAGCAGCTGCTTTGAGGCCCTCTCCTGGTCAGCTGCTTCTTCACACATTCATCAGCTGCAGGGGCAGGAGGTGCTCAGGGTCCAGGAACTGGCAGGGCAAGGGGCTCTAGAGACAGGGAAGTGCAAAAAAAAGTCAGCACCTCAACAGCCAGAGACACCGCTCTGGTCACCCCTCAAACCTCCCACCTTCACGGCGGACGACAGAGAAGCAGCAGCGTCGCTGCTCGGGCAGAGGTGGAGTGAAACCAATCCCATAACTTCTGACTCTTTGGGAAGGGAACGATGAGCCGCAGCAAAGGCACAAACAAGTGGGGCCAAAAGCCACTGGCTGCACCACGACAGCCTGGAGTTCCCGTGGCTCAAGGAAGGTCTGGAGCTGAGCCCCAGCCGGTCCCACAGATCCCCTCTCAGGACAACGCTGCTGCGGAGGCTCTGCAGGACTGGTGAGCTCCAGTCACTGCTGCCTTGAACCTTCCTTCAGGTGACCGCCTCAGGATCGGGTTTCGGGTTCTCTGGCCTCTCCGGTTCCCCCAGGATTTCTCCTCCGATGCCCCCTCAGCCGGGGCGGGGGGCTGTGCAGCAGCCCCAGGCAGTTCCCCCCAACCCCTGCTGGTTCCTCCCGCAGGTCCCACCGCCTCCATCACTCCGCCGGTGCCACCCGGGGACTCGGCGGCCCGGACCCCAAACCCCCGCCCCCGCGCCGACAGAAAGACCCTCGGGGAGGCCGGCAGGGCCGGGGAAGGGGGGGCAGGGGTCGGGCACGGCCCAGGAAACAGCATCGGTCCTGGGGTAGGAGGAGAAGGGAGCGGAGGGAAAACACCGGGTGAGTCCTGCAGCGAGGGGAGCCCTGCGGGGAAAGAGCCGGAGGGGTGGTGTGGGAGTACTGGGGGTCCCGAACCTTCGGGGCCCAGGGAATCCTGGGGCTGCCCCAGGAGAAAATGGAGCCCCGAGGGGGCGGCAGAGACTCCCCACTTCGCGGTGGGGCTGGCGGGGACAGGCTGGACAGTGGCGGGGGGGCGATGGGGGNCCGTAGGCTGGTATTCGCATCCCCGCATCCCCACGTGCTCGTCCCCGCACCCCCGTGTCCCCACGTGCTCGTCCCCGCATCCCCGCGGGCTGCCCCGCACTCAGCACACAGAGACGCTCGCGTGTGTCCCGCACAGGCACGGGGGCTGTATCGGGGGGGCCAACAGAGGGCAGGGTACCGAGGTGTGAACGCGGGGACATGGGGGACACGCGTGCGTGGAGCAAGACAGCGGCTCCGGCAGGTCCCACGACGGCTCCGCCGATACGGTCGCTTCGCCCCGGGGGCACAGGGCGCGGCCCACGCCGGTCCCGCGTGGGCTCCGGGTCTCCCTCAGGCCGCCCGCAGCGCGGCCCCGCCGGTCGCGGGGGGCGGTCCCGGGGAGCACTGAGGGGACGGTCCAGGCCCCCCACGCTGCTCCGCCGGCCGCCCGGGCTCCGCCGCGCGTTTCCCCATCAGCCCCACGAAGAAGTCGTGCATTTCCCCTGCGGAGAGACCTCCCGTGAGCGCCGCGGGGCCACGCTCCGGCACCGGCCCCGGTCCCGGGCGCCACTTACGCTTCTGCGGAGCCGCGGGGGGACCTGGAAGAGACCGAAGCGGATGAGCGGCGGGACCGGCACCGGACGGACCGAACCCCCGCATCCCCCGGCCCTCGCCCGTCCCCGTCCCGGGGTCCCCGCTCTCACCGGCGTCCTCGTCCCGCAGCAGCTGCAGGACGGCGGCGAAGGCAGCCCCGGGGCTGCCAGAGGGTCTCCAGGGCAGCGGCTCCGGGACGGGCATCCCCTGCGGGAGCGAAGGCGGGGAGCGAGGATTGAGGTCCCAGCGGGGTTCCCGGGGGTTCCCGCTGCCCCCCGCACCCGATGGCCGTTACCTGCGCGGGGCCCGGCGGGGCGGGGGGGCGGCGACCGAGGGCGAGCGGCAGCGCCAGGATGAGCAGCGCCGAGAGCACCGGGCGGCTCCTCATCCTCGGGGGAGCCCTGGGGACGGCGGTCAGCGGCGGGGCCCCGGGCCGAGTCCGAGACCGGGCCAAGCGCTGGGAAGGGAAAAGCAGCGACACGGGACGCGGGGAGTGACACGGGCCCCTCACCCGTGACTGTAGCCGGAGAGGCCGTCCCGCTTCCCAAGGCGGGGGAGGGCAGTGGATCCCCTCCTCGTCCCCATCAGCACCCGCCAGCCCCCGAGGGAAGGCGCTGCACTCGGGACTGCCCTACAGGGGTGCGGTGTGGGGCACGTCGTGGGATGCACGGCAGAGCCGGGGGTGCAGGGGCACTGCCCGGGGGTCCCGAGCCAGTGCTTGTGGCCGCGGTGCTGCGAGGATGCCGTCACACAGCGGGTATGGGCACACGGAGCCCTGAACGGGCCAGCCCTGGCACAGGGGAGCCGCCCTGGCACAGGTCCTGGCACACACACACATGCCCAGAGCTCCCCACCGCCCCTCCACAAACTCCAGTGGCATCTCCCCACAGCCCCTGCTGTTCCCAGCACCTTTGCCAACCCCCCACCTCCCCAATGGCCTGAGCCAGCCCAAAGGCAGGGCACAGGAGCCCTCCGGAGCTCCAGGAAGACCCCCAGGGCAGGGTGCTGCGGGTGGCACAGACCTGCTGAACCCTCCGGTATTGCCTTGTGTGGAGTTGGGGCAGAGTGACCCTTGCAGCTGGTGCTGTGGGGTGTGAGGTGCGGCGAGGCAGGCGGCGGTGGGCAGCGGCGGGCAGCGGCAGGGTGCAGGCAGCCAACAGCTCTCCCAGCGTAGGCTCAGCTGGCTGGTGAAGTACTGGGGTGCCGGCTGCCATGCGGCGTTAAATAAGGGGCTCTGCCCATGGCCAACGTGGGTGGGCGAGAGGAGAGCTGCCAATGGGGCTGGGGGGGGTGGCACCCCCACCCTGCAGCTTCACGCCCACGCAGGCACCGTGTCACCGACAGGCACCCGTTACGCTGGCAGCATCGTGCCGCGACACGCGTGCCCGTGCAGGCGTGCCAGGCTCCCCACCGTTGCGGTGCCCCATGGTCGGAGGCCAGCACGAAGGCAGCCCCCCGGCCCCTCCTCATGCTGCAGGCCTGGGGGAACGCGTGTGCCCGGGCACGACACAGCCGTCGCACGTGTGGGGACACACGTGGTCCCGTGTGCCACCGTGGCAGAGCCAGGATAAGAGAGGTCTCACCCCGCAGTGGGGACCGGCAGGGCTCTCACGTTCACACAAGTGCACACGGGGCCACATGCAGCGAGCGGCAGATGGCCCCCACACATGTGCACAGCTCCCCCAGCCCCATGGGGAGCACTCCTGGCTCTGGTGGCCCCCAGTTCTGGCACCATGTGGGGCTGTTTGCCCAGACACCAGACCCTCACCACCAGCCCCCAGCCCAGCTTGGCCTCCTGGGAGCCCTGACTCCCTGTCCCTGGTCACCCTGAGTGTCCCCACACCCCAGCCAGGGGTCTGCAGAGGTGGAGAACTGGGGAGGGAAAGTTGTGGAGGAGCTGTAGGGACACAAAGCAATACGAGGTGCCCAAGCGAGAGCCACCAACAGCAACAGGCAGCTGCATTGGCGACGGGGCAGAGCATGCGGGCAGCGGCAGCTCACGTGGCAGCACAGCCTGGGGCAGGGCAGCATCTGCAGTGCCGGGGACGTTAATTAAATCGGAGCCTGGCCAGAGCCGGCCTCATTAATTAACGACACCTCCTTGTGTGGTGCCAAGTGCGAGGCAGTCGCGAAGAGCCGCGATGCCCAGGGCTTGTTTACGACTCTGGGCCCCGGCAGCGCTGGGGCAGAAGGTCCCTGCGCTGGGAGGGAACGCAGCCTGCGGCGGGGAGTGGGGGGACCCCGGTGCCAGGGCACGTCCGCCCCATCGAGTGCCCCCCCACCCCCGCCATGGGCACGTGGCCTCCCGTGTGCCCGCGCAGCCCCCCGTGCACGACAGCCCGCAGCGATGCGCCGGAGCCCACCTGGGAGCTGGTGCTGACGTGACCGGGAGCTGTCAGCTCTCGACGGCAGCGCGGGTGACGCGTGGGGCCGGGAAAAATCTCTCTCTGAGAGCTCGATGAGAGGAAAGGCAGCTGCGGGGGGGGGTGCTGGTGGGCTGCTGCGGAGGCTCTGTGGGAGCTCCTCAGGGGTGCAGCACCAGCAGAGGTCCTGGGGCACCAGGCTGGCAGCGGTGGCACTGCGGACATTCAGCTGCTTCTCTCAGTCCCCCTGTCCCAGCCCCCAAACCCAGCTCCCAGTGCAATGGGGAAGGGGGGGGCGCACAGGCAGGTAGGTGGGTGGGTGCCAGGGACCTCAGGTGCCACCTGCCTGTGGCCACCCAGCAATTGCTGCTGCGGCGGAGCGAGAGCTGCGCTGGCAGTAATGGGCAGAGCGGCCGCAATTTGGGGCCTCTCGAGTCGCTGCTGAGCGCCAGCCGCAGTCAGGCAGCAGGAGAGCGGGGGGAGGGACTGGGGGGACTCCATTATCACAGTGTGGCTGAGCTGGGGGGCTCTATCCCTGTTGCTGGGCTCTGCCCATCACACCCCCCCCCATGTCCTGGGGTCCCAGTAGCCTGGGACTGCAGTTCTGACCATAACGGGGACACCCCCAGCACGTGGACGGCAGCATCGTTTAATGGGGCCGCAGCGGTGCCCGGGTGGGGAGGGGGATGGCACAAGGCGGGTGGGGAGGGGTCGCAGTCCCCTCAGTGGACCAGGACTTCCATCTTGTAGGTGCCCTTCTTCCTGCAGACGGGGGCGTTGGCACCCGCCTTGGGTGACTCCACCACGGTGACGTCCATGGCGCCCTTCTGCAGGCGGGTGGAGAACCTGGGGGGGGGTCAGGGGGTGCTGAGGTGGGGGGGACGGGACACACGCCCTGTCCCACCCCCCCTTCACGGCTGGTCAGGACGCTCTGTGCTGGTGTCCCCTCTGTGTCCCACCCTCCACGGCCCCAGCCTGGCCCCCCCAAGCCCATACTGGTCGGTGATGTGCAGGGGCAGCGCCTGGGCTGTGGTGTCCTTGAGGGTCTGGTGCAGGCGGGTCACGAGCTCGATGAGGTGGTCGCTGACCAGCAAGAAGTCGCCCTTGGCACCCCCCTTGGAGGTCTATGGGGAGAGGGGGTGGGGTCAGCCCTCTTGGCGACCCTCCGACCCACCCTGAACCCCCTCCCCAGGTACCTCCTTGAGGTGCAGGACCAGGAAGCCGTCGGAGAAGCGGGTGACGGAGACCCCGCGGATGTCGCTCAGGCTGAGCACAGTCTTGGGCTGCGCGGCCTTGGGGTCAGCCAGGAGCAGGTGCTCGGTGGTCAGCAGCAGCAGCCGTGGGACTGTCTGCGGGTGAGGGGGTGTCAGTGTGGCCCCGCAGCCCCCCCAGAGCCGCAGGGACAGGGCTCACCTTGCCGCTGGTTCTGTTCACCTTCCGCACAGTGTCGGCCATCACCAGCTTGTCTTTGGCCACCGCCTGGAGCTTCTGGTACTTGGGGTTCTGCGGCAGCCCCAGATACTCCCCCTGGAAGGGCTGCTGCAGGCTGTGGACCGGGGCCGTCAGCAGGCACCACCCCTTGTACCCCCCACACCAAGCCCCACAGGCCCCAACCCCAGCACCTTTTGGAGTAGAGGGTCTTCTTGTCCCTGAAGAGCTCACTGGCACAGAGCTTGGCGCTCAGCAGTGCTCGGCGCTGCGGCGGCAGCTGGTCCCGGTACTTCTTGCACTGCCGACGGAGGGTGGTTCAGCACCTCCAGAGATGCCAGTGTGGGGCCCCTGGGCATCAGGTCCTCCCAGTGGAACCCATCCCAACCACCCAGTCGTGGCCCTGCTCCCACCTTCCAGCGGTAGAAGATGGTCCTCAGCTCCTGGTTGGCATCAGCCAGGAACTTGTAGGGCGCCGGGGGCCAGGTCCGGTCCATCACCACCAGGGGAGGGAGGTTCTTCTGCAGCCCCACCAGGAACTTCTGCACCTGGGTGGTGGTGGTGATGGGTCAGGGTTCAGGAGGGTCCCCAGAGCAGCCCCGGGAGAAGCTGCCACGAGCCCTCTCCCTGGGCCCCACTCACCAGCCGCCGGTAGATGAAGTTGGCCAAGCGGGCGCTGGCCCCTGAGCGGAAAAATTTCCGGTACATCCTGCGGACCTGCGGGGTCACCGGGGGTCACTGGGGCCTCCGTGGACCAGGACCACGACCCCCTCCCACCAGCAGGTCCCCCATCCCCGTTCCACCCCAGCAAGAGGTACAGTTGCTCCGGCCCGACAGGGTGGGCAGGAGCCAGGGGGGCAGACAGACAGACAGCCCTGGGCGCAGCGGTGCGGACAGCGGGACAGAGGCGGCGGGCAGGCGCACGGCCCCGTTACCTGGAGCCCCCTCCAGTGCGCCGCGATGGTGCTGGCGGCCGCGCTGCGGCGACGCTGCAGCTTCAGCTCCCGCAGGAGCCGCCGAGACTGGCAGGGGAGGAGTGAACCCCAGCCCGGGGTGGGGGGACAGCAACACAGACAGGGAGCGAGAGGAGGGAGCGAGAGGAGGGAGAGAGAGGACGGAGAGGAAGAAGACGAGGGGAACACATGAGTCTGGTCCTACGGGGTGCACAGAGCCCCCGGGACCCTCCCAACAGCACCCCCCACCCATTGCCCACGGGGGAGCCCCAGGGTGCCCAGCCCTCACCTTCCAGCCCCGGGCGAATGCCTGGATCAGCAGCGCCGACCGCTTCATCTGCTGGTACCTGTTCTTTTGCTGCCGGGGGAGCGAAGGGGTGAGATGGATGGGGGGCTTGGGCTCTGCCCAGGGGGTGCAGGTGGGCAAGGGGAGCAGCCAGGACCCTCTTTCCTCACCGCGTGGCCCCGGAACCAGGCGGAGATGACGATCTGGCTCTTGCGCATCAGCTGGTAGTGGGTGCGGCACCGCCAGCCCCTGAACACCTTCTGGATGAGGGTGGCGAGCTGGGCCACCCGCTCCTGGCGTCGCTTCTCCAGGTCAAAGAGCTGGGGACCACCCAGGAGAGCGTTGGGATCCCTGGCCAGGAGCTGCCATAACCTAAGGGGCTGGTCCCCACCCCCTGGTGCCCAGACTCACAGTGCGCGGCGAGCGGATGAAGACCTTGGTGTGTCCGAACGCCAGCTCCCCGTCAGGCAGCGCCAGCTCTGCCAGCAGCACCTCCACCCCATCCCTGCACCAGAGCGGGAGAGGGGGCTGGTCAGAGCCCTGCAGCCCCCCAGATCGAGGGGCACTGCCAGCACCTGCGGGTTGTACCTGTCGTTGCCGGCCCAGCGGGGCCAGGTCTGGGTGCTCAGCATCTTGTACCGCTGCAGGAAGGAGCCGTAGAGCTGGCGGAAGGCATAGCCTGCCCGTCGCACCCGCACGTTCTCCATCAGCCCCAGGTACCGGGCCTGCGCCAGCACCAGCTCCGGCGTGAAGAGCATCGCGGTCTTGGTGTCGTTGGGCTTGATGCACCTGGGGAGACAGCGGTGGGCTGGGGGAGTCCCGCTGCAGCCAGGGGTGGGGTGGGGAGTCTCCTCTCGCAGAGCCGCTACCTGATGTAGTTTGGGTTCTTGGAGTAGAGGTTCTTCATCAGCGTGGCCACCGAGGACTTGAACTGGAAGCCGGCAGTGGGGGGCAGCTTGAGGGAGACCTTCTGGGGGTCTCCCTCGGGGAAGAGGGAGCGCAGCAGCGTGTGGCGGGCGGCCCACATGGCCTGCGAGAGGTCGCGGAAGAGCAGGTCGTTGTTCTTCTCAATGAAGCCGGTCACATTGTAGGTAACCTGGGTGTGGGAGCAGGGTCAGTGCAGAGCCAGGGGGGCACTCGGTGGGGTCAGTGCACAGTGGGGTGAGGGGATCAGTGGGGCCAGTGCACGGTGAGGGGAGCACTTGGTGGGGTCCAGTGCACAGCACGTTGAGGTTTGGCATCTCCATCCCCTTCCCAGCCCAGTCCCACAGCTCCCAGGCAGGGCTGCCCCGGTGCCGGCAGACCTTGCCGGCGTAGTGGTGGACGCGGAAGCACTGTGCCGGCAGCGTGGTGTCCATGACGTGCCGGGCGTTCTGTGTCTCCTTGCTCTCATAGTGCTTGTGGGTGGCGAACAGCTGGTTCAGCTTGGTGAGGAAGGTGTCCTCGTTGACCACTCCGGGCCGCAGGCACTCCTCGTCCAGCATGGCCAGGATCCCGCTCTTGCTCTGCGCCGTGATGGGCAGAGTCACCCCAAAGCTACAGCCCCATCGAGGCTGCTCCAGGCTCTGCTCAGCCCCAGCTGGTGCTGGGTACAATGAGGGGGAGCCAGGACCCCAACCTGGGACCCCAGCACCGGTCCTGGGGGGGGCAACTCACATTCTCAATCAAATTGCAGATGATGCTGTTGTCAAAATACTCCACTGGGGTCCACTTGATGCCCTGGGAGCAGACAGGGGTCAGATGCACAGACCCTGCCCCATGGACACCCCCAGCAGTTGTGAGGCAGGAACCGGACGTCCGGCCATGGGGATGGGGATTGCTGCTCCCTCCCTGCCTTCCTGCTATTGAATCTGCTCCCGGCAGGGAGTGGGGAGTAGCGGGGGACTGTGGAGCCGTCTCCAACACTTCCCCGTCCCCTAGGGGTCCAGGGCTCCTCAGAGCCATGCAGAGGGGCCACATCCAGCCCAGCCAGCATGGGCTGGGGGTACCTCACGGACGTATTCCTCCTGCTCCTCCTTCAGGGTCATCTGGATGAAGATCTGCTGCAGTTTCTCATTGCAGTAGTTGATGATGAACTGCTCAAAGCCGTTGTCCTGCGAGAGAAGGACCCTGCTTGCCAGGTGGTGCTTGAGGTCCTGAACCTGTCCTGTGTCCCACCCACCACCCCCTGCCCCGCTCCTGCAGCAGGATGGGTCTGGGTGGGCCCCACGCTCACCTGGAAGATCTCGAAGCCGTAGATGTCCAAGACCCCCATCACCTTCCTCTGCCTGCCTGGCTTCACCTGGGGAGACCGTGCGATGCTGAGCCGTGTCCTGGCCCTGTGTGCAGTGAGGGACTGGGATGGGGGGCTGGTGCCCCACCACAGCCACGCACCTGGATGCTGGTGTTGATGCGGTTCACTAGCCAGTCAAAGAGGCGGCTGTAGATGTTCTTGGCCAGCGCATCTCGTCCGTAGTAGCCCTGAGGAGAGGAGTGCTGAGCTTATGCCGGCTCCTGGGGGGCTGCCAGGCATCATCCCCACGGCAGGGGAGGGTGCCACTCACCTGGGGGACGCTGAGGGTGGTGAGCACCATCTCGTTCCGCACCTTCACGGTGCGGGAGCACAGCGCCTGCTCCAGCACGCTGGGGTCCAGCCTGATCAGCTCACAGATCTCCTGCAGCTCTGTGCGGGGAGGCAGCGGTGCTGGGGACAAGTGGAGCGACACGGGGGAACCCCCTCACCTGCCCCATGCCCACCCCTACCCCGTGGCTCGGCGATGCTGCAGGCCTCCATCCCGCTGGCCTGGAAGCTGCTGCTCAGTTGCACGTTGCCCAGCTTGAGCACCACGGCCGTCACCTCCAGCAGCGCCGTCATCTCGTCGGGCGAGAAGCCGATGACCCTCATGGCATCCTGAGGAGGGACATGGGCAGCTCAGGGGGGTCTGGGGAGCTCTCCAGCTTCTCACCCCCACCAGCCCTCCTGGTGGTACCTGCATGGCACGGAAGTTGGCCGCATCATCCGTGCCAGGCAGGTTGGAGCCCTCCCGGTTCAGGTAGTTGTAGTGCTGGCAGTCCTGGTGGAGCTTCAGTTGCTCTGGAGGTTGGCAGAAGCAGCTCAGCCATGTCCCCCCATCCCAGGTCCCTCCCCACCCTCTGTGCTGGAGGTCTTGGACCTACGGAGCAGCTGCGGTGAGCCCCCGGCCAGGAGCTGGTAGAAGATGTGGAAGTTCCTCTCGCCCTTCACGTGCCGGACGATGCGGGATTTCTCCAGCAAGTCTGTGGGCAGGGGTCAGTGTCACTGAGGTGCGTGAGGTGGGACCCCCGGGATGGGTGGTGGTACTCACAGTTGTTAATGACCCCTCCTAGGGGCTCCCCCTTGAAGTCAAACTCCACGTCCATGTACTTGCCCTGAAGGATGGGCTAGGCTCAGGGCAGGGAGACCTCACGGTGGGGACAGCATCTCCCCTCCCCATGGCCACATCTCTCTGCCCTGCTGTGGCTTCAGCCCCACCAGGGTCCAGCCTCGCACCCCGTG
This sequence comes from Rhinopomastus cyanomelas, assembly GCA_013400115.1. Classification (NCBI taxonomy): domain Eukaryota; kingdom Metazoa; phylum Chordata; class Aves; order Bucerotiformes; family Rhinopomastidae; genus Rhinopomastus; species Rhinopomastus cyanomelas. The sequence goes on along the minus strand of VXBP01010624.1, from coordinate 229,235 downwards.
GAAGGTGTCTCCACAGCCCCCGTTCCCCGGTCACTCACGAATCGGGAGGAGTTGTCGTTGCGGACGGTCTTGGCGTTTCCAAAGGCTGCGGGGGACAGGGGAGGGGGTCGTGCTGTGCTCTGGGGAGGGCTGTGCCAAGCCCTAGGGTGTGCGCAGGGTGTGAGGGACGGACACGGCTCTGAGGGGCAGCCGAGGGACGAGCACTCACCCTCCAGCACAGGGTTGGACTGCAGGAGCTGCTCCTTCACCCTGTCCACCTCATCCCCTCTGGTGCACACGGCCGCCACGTAGGACATGACCAGTTTGCTGGCCTCTGTGGGAGAGGGGCCGTGGGTGCCAGGGACAAGCCTTCCCGTCCTGCGAGTCCCCCACGGCCCCGGCTCTACCTGTCTTGCCGGCGCCGCTCTCGCCGGTGATGAGGATGCACTGGTCCCGGTCCCGGTCCCGCAGTGAGCGGTAGGCGTCGTCGGCGATGGCATAGCTGGGGGTTCGAGGGAGCGAGAAGGGGGCTGAAGCAGTCTAGAAGCTGAAAGGTTGCCCCGAGCGTGCCCACAGAGCCTCCCGGCTCGCCCGTGGGTGCAGGGTCCGGGGGACCCCCGGTGCTCACATGTGGGGCTTCACGGCGAAGNAGGGTGCGGAGCAGCGACTCCTCGCTCAGCGGGTCCAGCATCACCAGGTCCCCCACGGCCGCGGCGTCCAGCATCGAGTCCGTGGGTTCCATGGCCGGGCAGCTGCGGCAGAGCAAAGCGGGGGCTGCAGCCACGGACACACAGCCCCTTCCCCAAACTCCCTCCTGGGGCTACATGTGGCCTGGGGCTGCTCCCCGAGCCCGCGGTGCCCAGTCCCTCCAACATCGGGCTGGTAGCTCCCCGGGCTAGGGCAGCCTCACACCCTGTAGGGCACAGAGAGCCCCTACGTGGGCACCCAGGACCCACTGGCAGGGAGGGGGATTGGGGGGCAGGACGCTGGGCTGGGCTCCTGGGGCAGAAGGGGGGTCCCAGCCAGGAAACGGGGACACCTGGATCCTGTTCTTGGGGCAGGACGGATCCAGCCTCCGCTTCCTCCCCCCTTCCTGGCAAGGGGAGCCGGTGCGGGGAGGGGACCGGCTCAGGGCTGGAGGAACCGGAGCTCCCCGGACACCCTGCAGCACCCGGGGGCTCCCAAGAAGGACCACACTGCCCCCCCATCCTTCCCGGAGCAGCTGCACTTCCCGGGGTGACCTTCACCCTCCCTTTACAGCGCTGTAAACCCAACCCCAACCCCNTGTGTAGATGGGCAGGGGGCGGTAGGGGTTCACCGAGATCACCACGTTCCCAATGTAAGTCTGCGGGGGAGCGGGACGGGGTCGGGGCGGGTCCCTC
>VXBP01010624.1:205191-217718 GCA_013400115.1 Rhinopomastus cyanomelas | reverse complement strand
TGTGCCCAGACCTGGCCCCCCCGGGCTGTGTGGTGTCTCTGGCGGTAGCGGCCCCGCGCAGGGTCCACAGGAGATTATTTATTTTGTTATTTTGGAATAAAACTTTATTTTATGGCTTTTATCCTCCTGCCCCTGTGCCCCCCCATCTCCAGGCTGGGGTGAGGGAGCTCACAGTCCCCCTCAAAGCAAAGCACTGGCTGCGGGGTGGGGGGGTGTCTGTGCCCTTCCCCCACCCTGGTGCAGGGGGTCCTGCTGGCCCCGTCGCCCACAAAGCTGGTACCTCCAACCCAGCACATTCCCTGCTGCTGCCTCCCACCCCCATCTGACTCACGTGGGTCCCCCCACCCCAGGGCTGAGCAGTGTGGGCTGGGGGCACCCAGCTCGATGGCTGGCACCCCCACTGTGGACCCTGGCAGGGGGTGGGGGCAGGGGCTCTGTGCTCCCAAGTGCTGCATAAAATATTGGGGGGGGAGGGAGGAGAGTGCAAAGTGCTGCCCCCGCTTGCCCATAGACACCCCCCCATCCCCCTGAGCTTCCCCCTCCCAGCACAAGTTTGATCAAGTCCAGGAGCCCAGGCAAGGCCAGTGGGGAGAAGATGGGGGTCCACAGTCCAATGCCCCCCCACACACCAGCCCCCTCACGTGTGCCCTGGCCCGATGCTGTCATCCCACCGGGTCTCCCCCAGCCCCCAGGAGGAGGTGCTGGGGTACCCACTGTGCTGCAGGGGAGGTGGGAGGGTGGGGCACAGGGGGGGCACCTCTGGTGACATCTCCTGCAGAATCTGGTCCAGGGCGGGCGTCAGGTCCATGCCGGGGGCCACCCTGGGGACGGGGCAGTGCAATGACTCGAGGTGATTCGAGGCAGCTGCCCTGCTGACCCCCACCCTGCCCTGACTTACCACCTCGAGGAGCTCCCCAGCGACAGGTCTCCGTTTGTGAAGGGGTCCAGCTCAGTCATCTCCTGGTCCTGCGACTCTGGTGAGGGGTCCCCAGGCAGCAGGTTGGGCATGAAAGGCCTGGGAGGCGAAGAAGGGGAGGCTAATGTAGGCCATGGGGTACCACCCTGCCCCTGGGGTGCATGGAGAGGAAGTGCTGGGGATGGGGGTGCTGGGGTGGGTCTCCTTGCAGGGAGCTCCAGTAGTGCAGAGCACTGGGAGTGCTCCTCCACTCCCTCAGGTCGGCTGGCGACGAGGTGGGGAGAGATGGAGGGCAGGTGGCCCCCTCTAGCCGCCCGCAGGGTCTTACAGAGGGTTCCTGAAGGCGACGCCTGGGTGGGACACTGAGGACTCCATGGCCAGGGGTGGTGGCTGCATCGCAGACCAGCTGTGGGGAGGGAGCAGAAGCAGAGGTGAGGAAGCAGCACCTGGGGGTCCACCCTGCTCCCTTCACCAGCATCGCTCCTACCTGGGAAAGGACCCGGGGTTCTCCGCGGCCATCATGTTGATGTTGCTGTCAGCCGTGGGGTAGCCCAGTGGGACAGGTGGGGGGCAGAAAGGGGCAGGGGGGCTGCAAGTGCAGACACAGGGGATTAGCACCCAAGGGTGTTCCTGGTGCAGCCCCTCGCCCCTGCATGGGCACAGAGCCAGGCGCTCACCAGCTGGGGCTAAGGACTGGCTGCAGGCTCTCAGGGTGCTGCATGGCTCGGGCGAACACCGACGTTTCGGGGGGAGCCCCTGCGGCGCTCGGGGGCTGCTGGTCCCTGCAACGGCAAGGAATCGCCACGTCAGCAGGGGCAGGGCTCGCGCAGCCCCTGGAGAGGAGCGGGCGCCTGCCAGGGCTGGCAGTCTGCCCCCCGCAGCGTGATCGGTGCCAGCCCTGGCTGGGTGCAGCTCGGCCCCGCTCCAGCACGGCCCCACTCACACCCACCTCTCACTCTCCACTGTCATCTTGATGGCGGTAGAGACGTAGCCCCGTCCGTCCTTGCCTGTCTGCTCTTCTGCTCAGAGAGGAACATCTGTGGACCACCCCCGGCACAGGCCGTCCCAAGCCCCTGGGTGGCACCCGAACCCTCTGAACCCCCCACCCAGGTCCCATTGCTCTCCCCACCCACTCACTGTTGTAGTGGCTCCCGAACGCCTGGTCCTTGGGGGTGTTGGGGTAGAGGTTGTGGAGTTGCTCCAGGTCGCGGATGCGGTCGCCGAGGGACCGGATGGACAAGTCCTTGGCAGAGAAGGGCCGGATGTTCTGCACCTCGCTGGACCCTGCGGGGAGACGCAGCACGGGGCTCCGTCGCCTGCTCCCCACCCAACGATGGCACCTCCCGGCCAGAGCAGCTACAGACACCGCTGTCCCGCTCTCACCGTCCTTGCCTCGGATAACGTGAGCGATGGTGATGCCGCCGATCTCCGAGTCGCTGAAGCGGAGCAGGAAGGTCCCATCAGGCGTGGAGCTCAGGAGCTTGCACACAAACTGCTTGCTGATGAAGCCGACAATGAGCCTGGAGGGACCGACAGACAAGAAGTGGGCTGGTGCCAAGGACCAGGATCCCCAGCGTCTGGCCCTGGAGCAGCTGCAAAACCCAGTTGGCCCCCAGGCACCCACCTGTCTGACCAGTAACTTTTGAGGCACCTCTTGGTGAGGTCGACAACTCCATCAAACCACTGCCAGAAGGTGAATCCCCGACCAGGCAGGATCTCCTGGGCACAGAGCGGGTGTGAGGCCTCCCAGGGCCATGCAGGCTCCTACCCACCCAGACCAGCCTTCCCAGTAACCTTGTTGAACTGGGCCCAGGAGACACTGCGGTTCTGGAAGTCCTCGGGGCTGGCGCTGTGGTCGTTAAAGATCTTCTGGGCCAGGAAGAAGTAGTGCTCCTTGAGAAGCCCCTTGGTGGTCTGCACCTCTGCCATGAACTTGAGGTTCAGCGTGTCGCACATCTTCTCCCAGGGCACCCGCTCAGCCACCACGAAGGGCACTCGCTCCTGTGGCACCAGGACAGCAGCTCCGTCCCAGCCCGCTGCACCCCAGAGGTCCCGCTCCGGCTGTCCCCAGCACCAGCAGCCCCTCTGCTCAGCTGCAGCCCTTCTCCCAGCTCATGGACTCACGATCTCGGAGAAGGCATTGTCCCACAGCACCGTGGCCTTGGCGTTGTTGTCCTGGTTCCCATGGACGATGACCACGATGGGCAGAGACAGAACCTGGGGCAGAGTGTGGACCTCCCCTCAGCCCCGAGGCCACCCCGTGTGAGGTAGGGGCTGCCCTGGGACCATCTTGGGGTTCTTCGCACTGAGCTGTCTGTGACAGGGCTGGGGCGTCTGCAGGAGAGGGGCTGTACCTGGAGGTGAACAGAGAGGTCGCTTGGGGTCAGGGCCACGGTGGTGCTGAACAGGACGGCACATTTCTCCTCCGTCACCGACTCGGATCCCTTCCGCTCGCAGCGCTTGATCTTCTTCAGCAGCTAGACAAGGGAGAGCTCAGTGTTACCCCAGGGCTGGCTGCGAGACCCCCAGCCCGCTATCCCCTAGGGTCTCCCCACACCCCACTGGAGCAGCCAGCCGGTCCCTTGGCTGGTGGCACTCACCACGTTCTTGAAGTTGGCACAGCAGGTCCCACTGGTGGGGTTGGTCTCCAGGGCCACCACATTGTGCATGATCTCTCCCGTGCTCTCGCTGGGCAGAGGAAGGGGTCAGGGTGGGCAGGGTGCTGTGGCAGCCCCCCTCCCCCCACGCTGGCTGTCTGGCCACTCACCTGAGAGCGTTGTTGTAGACACTGAGCGCCAGCTCCCGCGCCTGCTTCTCCGTCACCATGTCAGCCCGCACCATGTAGGGCTTGGCCGATGCCTTCAGCAGCTGCGGGCCCAGCAGGAACCGGACGCTCGCCTGGAACTTGGTCTGGGTCTTCAGCACCTGCGGGGGCTGCTTCTCCACCAGGAAGGAGCTGGGGGGCAAGCAGGGACACCCCAGTCAGCTCTGCTACCACCCTCTGCAGACCCACCTCACCACCACAGCCCCCAGCCTGTTACCTCTTGACCAGGCTGGACATCACCTCGTTGAACCGCTCTTGGAGCCGGGACAGGAGCTCAGCCCCCAGCTCTGTGCTCAGTGCCATCACCTGCTGGTGCAGCTGGAAGTAAACCTCGACCAGGCTCTCGCATCTGCCCAGGGAACCGTGGGGAACGGGGCACCTCAGCCAAAGCAGAGCCGGGCCACTGTCCTCCCAGAGCCCCTGGGGCCAGCAGGGAGGGTGCCAAGCCGCTCGGTGTCACCATCTCACCTCTTCTGCAGCGGAGTCAGATTCTCCTCAAATTGAGCCCCGTTCCCTGCCAGCTGCTGCTGCCGCTTCCAGATCTGAATCCTCTTCAGTACCTGCTGCTTGGCCACCTCCAGCTCTTTCACGGCCTCCAGGATCAGGGTGGGCAGCTCCTGAGAGGCAGCGGGAGCCATGGGGCTCTGCACTGGACCCACCCAGGGCACCCAGACTCCCGTGGGACGGCGCGGAGGGCTTTACCCCAGCCCCAGCCCCAAACTCACACTCTCTGGGGGATTCACGTCTGTCTTCAGCTGCAGAGAGGCTGTGGAGGAAGGACGGACGTTGTTGCGTCAGCGCTGGGCACCGGTGCCCATGGCAGACCCGCAGCAAACGGGGGCCCATCCTGCCCCGGCCCCTCACCTTTGGGACTGTCCCGCAGCGCCTGGATCTCACGGACACGGTGCTGCAGCCGCTGCAGCCCCAGACTGAACTTCAGCTCCTCCTGCCGCCGGTGGAAGCTGAGGGGCAGATGGTGGTCCTGGGGCAGAGCAGAGCAGGGTGAGGGAGGTCCAGAGCTGGTCCCACACCTCGGGGTTCCCCAGGAGGGGTTAGGGACCAGGACTACTCACCCTCTTGAGAACAGCAGCCTTCTCCCCATCCAGGATGGCTTTGAGGACAGCCACCAGTCGCAGCGGGTCCTGCCGGTACGTGCTCTGCCAGCAGCCAAGGACAGGGCATCAGTGGGGCAGGATGTCTAGCCCCGACCCCCTCCCACCCCACTTCAGGCCCTTTCCCACAGCAGATGGGGCTAAGTGAGACTTGGGGGACCACAGCCCAAAACATGGGTCAGAGCAGAGCCTGTGGCTGTTCCCATGGAGCCCATTTCCAGGATTCAAGACACTTTAAATCGAGCAGGAAAAACAGACAAACAGTCATTTCCCAGCAAAGAAACCACCAGAGACCCTGGGCACCGCCCCGAGGGCTGCCAGCCTGGCACCCAGTGCAGCTGCCTGGCCCCAGTGATCACCACAGCCCCCCAAAACCAGGGACCGGAATCTCCCTGCTGGCTCCAGCTCCCCCCGTCCCTCACCAGCTCCTCCAGCCTTCCCACAAATCCCAAGACGGCCACTTCCACTAGCAGTAGCCGAACGCCTCACCCGAGCGATGTGGCCAGTGCCCGGGAGGCAGCGCAGCGACCACCAGCACTGGTCCCTCTGCACCTGGCCAGGTGGGCACAAGGGGCTCCTCCCATGGGAGGAGGGAATGCAGGGGGTGGCTCTTGGGCAATTTAAACCGAACCCCAAAGCGACACCCTGGGTTGCTTCTGCATAAAGAAAGAGGCAGCCCCAACTGGGAAAGTTCCCTGGTGCCCACAGGGGTTATGACCAGGGCAAACCCAGTCCAGTTTGGGCTACCATAGCATCAGAAGGCCATCGAGGGGCTGGAGTGAGGCCAGAGAAGGGCAACGAGGCTGGAGTACAGGCCCTGTGGAGAGCAGCCGAGGGAACTGGGGTTACTGAGTCGAGAGGCGGCTGAGAGGAGACCTTCTTGCTCTCTCCCTCAAAGGAGGTTGTAGCCAGGCTGCTGCTGGTCTCTTCTCCCAATTACTAATGATAGAATCAGAGGAAATGGCCTCCAGTTGCGTCAGGGGAGGGTTAGACTGGATCTCAGGAAGAAGTTCTTTCCTGAGAGAGTGGTTGGGCGCTGGAACAGGCTGCCCAGGGAGATGATGGAGTCACCGTCCCTGGAGGAGTTTAAAAACCCAGTAGCTGGAGCCCTTGAGGCTGTGGTCTGGGGGTGAGGGAGCTGTTGGGATGAGGGCTGGGCTGGATGATCCTGGAGGTCCTTTCCAGCCAGGGTGATTCCATGATTCCGTGACCCGTTCCCAAAGGGGACACTGCAGATGTGCGGGACTGAAGAGCGGGACTTTCCCCCAGAGCGGGGTGTGGGGAGGCAGCACCCCTCAGCCTCTGCACAGAGAGCGTCACAGCAAGACAGAGCACAGGCGATAGGTCTGCGAGCAGAGGCTGGAAGAGAGACAGAGCAGTTCACACGGGAGAGAAGCGGCCCCGAGGAGGACACCCAGACTCGCGGCACGAGGAAACGCAGCGACTCACGGCAGGAGGAAGGAGAAATCAAATGCTCAGGCAGAAAATGGGGAACATCTGGTGCAGCGCTGCCAGCAGCTGGGACTGGGGTGGGGCCAGTGCGCTCAGGAGGCTCCCCAGGGTTTGGGGTGCAGGAGGAGGTGGGGGATGCAGCTCCCCAGGGAATGCCGGGCACCAAAGGGAAGCTGGAAAGCTGGTGGGCAGGGGGGCTGTGGAGAGCCATAGGGGACAACAGTTGTAGCCACAACCTCCCCAGTGCTGCTGTGAGCCCCAGGACATTCCCCTGAAGCACCCTGGAAAGCCCAGTAACCGAGTCTGCACAACCCATTGCTTGTGACAGCGCTGGCCGCTTCAGGGGGGCACTAGCCCACGGCACCAGCCCCTTCCTCGGCAGCCAGATGTGACCCTAGTGTGACACAAGCCCCACGGTCCCTGCTCCCAGCCCCTGCACACCTCGATGCTGCTGACTTGCTGGAGGATCTGGCACTGCTGCCCGTCGCTGCTGGCAGCGCTGCGGAGCTTCTCCAGCATGGCCGAGAGCAACCTGCCGGCCACGCTGGTGCAGAAGGGGTCTGAGCCATTGATGAACTCCCTGCAGAGACGACAGGGCTGGCTGGGTGGGCACGAACCCTCCACTCTCCCCAGTGGAGCCCCGAACCCCAGGCTTACGCTGGAGAGGAAGGGCCAGCGAGGATGTGACCTTCCCAAACCTGCACCCGGCTGCACTCCCACCTGATCCTGCAGTGTGAGCACAGCACTGTGCCCCAGCCCGAGCTGGGTGCTGTGGGTGCCACAGCTACCTGCCAGGGACCAGCCCCATTCACCCACTGCGGCCTCGTGCCCTGCTCCTCTGGCCAAGGAGCCCCAGCAGTGGCACAGCCCTGCCAAGGGCAGGGGGCACAGAGAGGAGGCTCTGCCAGGCTGTGCCCTTGGCTGCTGCAAGCAGATGCCGCGGGCACTAAGAGAACCCCTACCAGCCTCACCTGGGCTGCCTGGGCTGGGGCCCCTCCACTGGCTCAGCTCAGCACCCCCAGCAGGTGGTCCCAGAGCTGTGCCAGGGCAGGGCAGAGCCTGCGGGCACCGAGGGACTCACCAGGGCTGGTTCTCCAACCAGTCGGCCAGGAGACAGCGCAGGCTGTGCGGGAACTCCGTGAAGAGGCCACTGAGCTCCTCCGGCGGCAGGTGGGAGACCAGGCTCCACAGGGACATCTTGGGAACAGTCGCTTGTGGAGAAAGGGGACAGGGGCTGTGAGTGGGGCAGGTCAGAACCCCCAGCCCCGTGCCCAGCTCCTCCAGGACAGCAGGAGAGAGCTGCTGCCCGCTCGTCTGTCCCTCTGCTGTCTGAAGGCTGCTGGGAGGAGGAGGAGGAGCAGGAAGCCTGATCCAGGATCGGCCTCTTGGGCAATCCTGGCCCTCTCCTGCCTCAGTTTCCTGCATCTGTGGGGAATCCCTGCACCTCTTGCTGTGGGCGATGAACAGGGAGGGACTGGCAGGCACAGGCGCTCCTGGCGTGGGAGAGATGACGGAGCAGCGGAGCAGAGAGAGGGCCCCCTACAGCTCAGCCCTCCAGCCCTCGTGTCCCAGCAAGTTGAGGGGGGGACTCTCAGATCCTCAGCCAGATGCTGGTCCCCAGCCAGACTCAGGCCAGGGTAGGTAGGTGCTGCCCTGGGACCCCCAGCAGCCCCGTGTGCCCAGGGCCGGTTTCCCGTCCCTGAACGCCAAGAGCCAAGCAGAATGTCAGGTTGCCCAGCGCCTGCCCCACAGGCCCTGGCCAGGGCGCAGGGCAGAGGTGGGGCTGCGGAGGCTTTGAGAAACCACGCGAGGGGAAGGAAGCCAACGTCACCGGGCAACGTCGCGGAGAGCAAAACAACCTCCGTGTTGGGCTGCCAGCACGGACCCGGCCGCCCCCCCTGAGCCCTTCTGCTGGAGGCAGCGGGCACAGCCTTCACCTCAGCGAGGCTCCACCAGAGCCCCACGTGCTGCCCTGGCCAGGAACCCGCAGACAGATGCCTGACTGCAGGGCACACTGAGCCTCACGTTTGCTTTCGACTCGGCTGAGCAAACAGATCCTGATAATTTACTGCCACAAAGAGCCAAGGGCTGGGTCTCCTCTGGAAGAGTCAGCGCCTGCTGCTAAACGCACCCAGTGCTGCCCCGCTTTGCCCGCGGCCCCGGCAAGGTGGCAGCTGCTGACATGTGGGGAACCAAGGCAGGAGGGACAAACATCCTCCAGATGCAATCCCCATCCTCCTCCCCTGTTAAAACCAGTATTTCTGCTTGGCAGTGGGCATGCCTGAATTTGCTGGGAGTCTGTGGGAGATGGGGTGCTCCTCCTCCTCCCCAGCTCCCCCCAGCGCAGGGGACAACAGCTCAAGGGGCTCAGAGAGGGGAACAGGTTGGTCTCCTTGTGGTATCGGCCACTGCAGCTCCTTCAGCTCAGCCAGGACCCATCTCCTTCCAGTCCTAATCTCCACACTTTCCTCTGCTGCTCCTTTCCTTTCCTTTCCCCCGGGGCTGTGCTGTGTGAGGGTTTCCTTGAGAGAACCCCAAACCTGCTTCCTGCACCGTCACAAGATCAGGCCGCACAGGGTTTGCTCCACCTTGGGGAAAGGAGCTGGGGATGGAGGTCTGGACCTGATGGTGGAGATCCAGCACAGCAATCCCCAGCCCCACACCAATGCCAGCCACGAGGGCACCCACTGCAGAGGCACCCCATGCCTCCCACTGTTTTTCTGTTTCCCCAAGAGCAGAGGGACCCTGCACAGCATGAGGTGCACAGGAGAGGGACAAGACCAGAGATGCTGCCATCACTGGGGAAATCCCACGGCTGCCGGACACCTCAGGCGCATGGCAGGATACAGGGCTTGGGCACGGGTGCACCCCGAGCCCCCCACTCACTCCCCCTTCCCCGTCCCAGGCAGAGCAGACACTTTCACTTCCTCCTGTTCCAACTGCACCCATGGGTCCTGCTAGGGGAGGTCTGATGGCCAGAAGAGCCTGGGCACGGGAGGGACTCGGTGACCCCCATACTCCCAGCACTGGCTTTCTGCTTACTCACTGGCACTGGGAAGTCCAGTTGCCACTGGCGAAGTCGCCATCAGTGCAGCGGGAACAGCTCACCAGTTACTCATTAATCCCCAGCACTTCCTGGCAGCAGACTGCAGCCCCCCACTCTCAGGCCAGGAGGGACCCCAACCCTGCCCAGTTCCTCTCTACCCCCAGTGATTCCCCGGCCCAGTGCCGGAGGCTGGGAGGGAAGGAGCTGGGACTGGCAGCTCGTGGGCAGGGAGGCCCCTGCTCACCCTCCTCATCCTCCCTCCGGGGGATGGGCAGAGGTTTCCCAGAACTGGGCTCACAAGATTTCCAGTTCTTGACACTGAGGAGACCTGGGCTGCCTCTTGGCGACACAGCCCCCCGGGCTGTCCCCCACAGGCACCGTCTGCCCGGGGCGTGGTGGGGCCACTGCTGCCACCGAGGCGTTGGCGCAGGACCAGGTGCCGGTGGGACACGGGGGGGCACCGCGGACACAGGCGGGGCAGCCCCCGCCGGCCACACTCCGCAGGGAAAACTCCTGATTGCGAGGAAGAGGAGCAGGACCTTCCTCAGCTCACGGGGAGCCCACGCTGGACCCAGCCCCGGTTCCGACCCCGCTCGCTGCCACGGGGTCCCCGCCTGCGAGGCCGGGGTTCCGGCGCTCCCCACCGCGGCCCCGGGGGCGCTTCTGCTCCGCCCCACACGGCCTCGGCCGGGGGTCCCCGCTGCGGGCTCCGGACTGCGTCCACCCGCGCAACCGACGGCGCCCCGACGCCTCCCGCAGCACCTTCACCCCCTGCCCAGCACAGCCCCGCGGGGGCTTCTCTCCTCTCCGGGACCCCGGGGGTCTGCTGCGGACCCCGAGTGGCGCCGGACCGCCGCCCTCCGGAAGGGCGACCCGGCAGCGCTCGGATTCCACCGGGGCGGGCGGTACCAGGCCGCGGAGGGACTCCGGCCCCGTTACAGCCTTGCTCGTTACCTGGCGGAAGCCGCCGCGGGCGGGGGGCGGCGGGGCCAGGTCGGACCCCTCAGTCCATGGCGGCGGCGGCGGCTCCGGGGCGGCCCCGCTCCGGCGGGAAGCGCCGAGCGCCAGGAAGGGGGAGGAGACGCGGGGCGGAGGGGCGGCACCGACCGGCCCTGGAGGCTCCCCGGGACCGGGACCCGGACTCGCCGCCGGACTGCGGCACCCACCGGCCCCTGCCCCAGAGCCACGGCTCCCGCTCCACGGGAGCGGGCCCGTTGTGCTCCTCTCCCCGGACCGTGAGCGGAGTCCCGGGAATCTGGGCACCCGTTGCTTTAGGGGCTGCTCGTTGCTCCGGGGATGCCAGGCGGGCTCCGCGTGTTGCCGTTGCCCGCCCCGGGGTGCTCTGGGTCTGCTCCGACTCCCCCTCGCCGGAGCGAAGGGCAAAGGTGAAGGCAGAGCGCCGGGCAGGGCCCTCCCGCGGCCGCCAGAGGGCGCTGCCGCCCCGCCGGTGCCTACCAACGCCGGTCCCGGTGGAGCCCTGGGGTCCGCAGCGCCGCGACTCCGTCACCCTCCGTCGTTCCTGACGCCCGTGAACCCGCCATGCCCGGGGCTCGGCCGGTGACCGCAGACCCTACTGCCAGGACGACCAAATCCCGCCGCCGGTTCTTCCTGGCCCTGCGTCAGGTGTCCCTCTCCCACCCCTCCCGGGTGCCCCGGGACCCCCGGGAAGCTCTGCCCTACCTCGCCCACCCACCAGGAGGTGGGAAGAGGCGTCATGACTTCGCTTAGCTCCCCCAAATCCCGGGTCAAGGCAAGTCCTGGTGACCCTATCACGGGGGTCCCCAACATCTACCACTCCTGGCCACAGCTGGATGGACCCTGACAGCATCTGCCCGGGGTGGGGGAAGGGCTTTGCAGGACCCTCAGAGATTGCCTGGTGCCAGGGAGGGGGTGGCTTTGGGGCACCTGGTGCTGGAACCCCCCATTCCCAGCCACCCATCTCTGTAACAGGACCACCCCCTCCCACCACCCTCTGGTACGTGAGAGGCAGCAATGGAATTTGTCCCACCAGGCCTGGGGGGCTGTGGGGACACTGCCCAGGGGGAGCAGGGCCTGGCAGCACCCACAGAGCAGGGGGTGCAGGGAGGGGGCTGCAGGACCCCCCACCCCAGGAAGGTGCTGGCAGGAGGTTACCAGGCTGCAGCCACCCCAGGCGCTGCTGCTCTGAGGGCTCCGTGCAACCTCCAGGTCTGTGGGGCAGTAGTGGGGGGCACCACAGAGCAGCCCCTTGGCCCTCCCCTGGCATCCCCTGCCTCTGCCCCACCCTGGCCCCTCTGCAGGGGCTGCTGCCCAGGAACATCTGGGTCTTTCTTCCAAACATCTGGCACAGCAGCAGCCCAGACCAGACCCCTCTTGGCCCTTCTGGAGAGAGGTCCCAGGGCCCGGGTGGGCAAGGGCAGGTGTGTGATGTCATCGTTCCAGCAGGTGACATCATGGGGGCAAGGGGGAGCAGCTGCCTGCTGATGGCAGGATGCTGTGGCAGATAAATGACATCACAGTTCTGATGGCACAGGTCCCGAGAGCGTGGCCACAGCCCTGGCAGCACCAGAGTGTTGAGGGGGGCCTCTCCGGGGCTGGAAGAGGAGAGCTGACCCATGGGGCAGCAGGGCCTGGGGAGGGGTCCAGGCTGGCAGTGACCTGGAGCCAGCTGGTTCACAGGGCCTCGACTGACAGCCCCAGGAGCTTCAGATGCGTCCCCCAACGTTCCTGCAGGGAAAAGGGGCGTCTGCAAGCCCAGAGATAACGGGGCTGTCGGGGCGCGGAGCCACTGAGCCCGGCCGTAGGCGTGTCGAGGGTGGGCGACCCCCTCGGCCTCGCCTGGGAGCCAAAGCAGGGGCAATGAAGCCCAGCCTGGCCCCAGCCCAGTGCCAACGGGGTTGTCGCGCCCTCAGCCCTTTTTCCTCCCGCGGAGAAGCCGCGGCTCCCACTGGTTCCAATCCTCTGCAGAGGGCACCCCGGGTGCAGCTACCGGCGGCAGCTCCGAGCTTGGAGGGGGGGGGACACAACGGACCAGGGGCCTCATCACCGGGGCCGGCTCCGCGATGCTGCAGACGGACCGTGCGCTGCGCCCCCAGGTTCATCCCTGCCCCTACAGACCCCCGCCATAGAGCAGCCCCGCCATCCCGTGCCCTCACGCGCATGCGCTCCGCGCCGCCGCCGCGTAGGACCCCCAAGCCC
>VXBP01010624.1:131348-205112 GCA_013400115.1 Rhinopomastus cyanomelas | reverse complement strand
GCAGCCCTGCAGCTGCGCGGCCCCGGGAGCGGCCGGGCTCGGCGGGGCCGGGGAGGGGGCGGGAGCCGCCGCTGTGACAAAGCAGAGCGGGCGCAGCCCCGCCGCGCCGCGGGGGACGGGGTAGAGGGGGGGAACCGTGGGGGGCACTTGGCGGGGGGAACGGGCTCCACCGGCGCGTCCTGCCCTTCCCCGCGCTGCAGCGCACGGACGCGGCGGCTCCTGCCCCCCCCCGCCCCCCATTTTCTCCCTCGTCGCCCCTCGGGGGACTCGCAGCACCACCGCCCGCCCTCACCCCGCCATTCCGTTTTCCTCCAGAATCCAAAGTTTTCCCCACGGCCGAGCAGGAAAGTTGGAGCTCGAGGCCGCTGCGAGGCCGGGCCGGGGGTCCCGGAGGTCTCGGGGTTCCCCCCGGCTCCCCGGGAGGACACCCGTGACAGCCCCGCACTCCCGCTCTTGCATAACCGGGACCGCTTTTGCTCCCGGCTGCGGATTCGGGTGGCACCGGGCAGTCGTTTGCCCGCCGCTGGGGTCGACCCGTCCTCCCTTCAGCCCTTCCGTCCCTGCAGCGGCCCCGCGGCCGGCCCTGGCCGCAGCGATCGATTCCCGGGTAGTTTGCGGGGCTCAGCCTCAGGGCCAGTGTGTTCGGAGGTGCCGAGGCCGCTGCTCAAGTTCCTTGTGACACCCGGCAGGGCAGGAGGCAGATTTCCCGTGAAAGGCATAGAAATTGGGGTTCGGAGCTGGCTCCATCCCCTCCCCTCGCAGGGGTCCCCCGGGCCGGGTGGCACCGGCCTGGCAGAGGCGAGAGGCCGGGGCGATGGCCTAGCCGTGGCTTTTTGGTTTTTCGCTCCCCTTGCCTCCTCTTTGGAGTGAACCCGACAAATCACAGCCTGTTCGGGTTGGAAAAGACCCTTAGAAGCCATCGACTCCCAAGTGGAGCCGCTGGCACAGGGTGTTGTGGCAGCGCCTGACCCGTCGCCAGGTCAGAGGGATGGAAGAGAAGGAGGTGGTTGGGGCAAACGCCAGATCCCTGTTCCAGACCAGTGTCTGGGGCCGCGGGAGGCTGGAGCCTGCGGTTCCCATCCCTCCAGCCCCTCCTCACCCCACTGCGGGTCTGGGCGCTTAATTAACGTCCTTGGAAGGGAGGTGGCAGGAGCAGAACAGCTCTGGCACCCCGCAGCCGCCCGCGCGTCCTTAGCGCAGGGTTGGTTGACCTGCTGGCACCCGCTCGGCTGCGGGTGATGGCTGACAGCCGGGTCCCTAGCTCCCACCCTGTGCCCCGGGACCCCAGGACTTGCCGCCGGTGAAGGTGGTGGGGAGCAGCGGCAGATCCAGGAGCGGGTGGGGGTGGCAGGGACAGGCGTCGCTCATTGCATAAGCTGCGTTGCCTTTGGAAACCAGGCTGCGGAGATGTGCTGAGGGAAGTTCCTCCATCCTCCTCCCCACCCTGTGAGCTGGAGCAGGGTAGAAGCCAGTGCAGATGCCCCCTCCCTCCAGTGACACCATCCTCTCCTGATGGGCTCCCCGAGGGGGAGATGCTTGGGATGAGGTGCCATTGCACCCTACAGAGCCTTGGGCAGAGCAGGGGGTTCTTCTGTGGGACTGAGGAAGGAGCTGTAGGTGGTGGTTGCAGAGCAGGGCTCTCAAAGCCCCCTGGTCTGATGGGCTGTGGATGGGCTGGCTAGGAATCAGAAGGTGGCATCTGAGCTGGTGCCTTTGCCACAGAGGTCCTGACTGTGTGCTGGTTTCACCTTCTGCAGGTCTCCCCTTGCCTGAGCTCAGTGCTCTGGGGGAGCTGTGNTGCAGGGTCCCAGTCCTTGTCCAGAGACTCGGGTCCCCACGCCCGCTGCCTCCGTTGGCAGCTCCGAAGCTGTTTGCACGTGGCTTTGGCTGCAGGAGAAGGGGAAGGCAAAGTCCAGCTACTGAGGAGGGGGAAGCTCTTCATGAGGGCAAAGGGCACCGGTGTGTGGCTCCTGTTTGCCAGACCTCCTGGGCTACTTGCCGGGACAGCGTGGAGCTTCCCTGGGTGCCCTCAGCAGGCAGAGCCAGGCAGTCCTCAGGAGAAGAGTGTGAGGGCAGGCAGGGGTTGCCCTGTTCTGTTTTGAAAATACCTGTGGTTGAAGGTGGCTGCGGGGTTTCAGTGCAGCGCTTCCCTCCCGCTGCATTGGTGGTCTGGGGCAACTCGTGTGCAAGGGGAACGTGGGTGCTTGTGTGTGGGTGCCCACTGCTTCCCCAGGCATGCGTGGACGTGCCTGGAGCCATGTGCAGTTCAGCAGAGGTGAACAGTGTTGGGGGGCTGCTATGAGAAGGAGACAGGAGTTGTTGGAGGAGCTTCTCATGAGATAATGGGGAGGGTACTCGGCATCTCAGTGTGAAGCTTGGGGCTCCTCAGAGCCCTGTGGGGTGCCTGGTGCTGCTGTGATGTCTGGAGGAGAAGGCTGGGCTCTGGCCCCTGTCTCACGCTCCCTGTGTGCTGACGGTGAGAGGATGGGGCAGCAGAGGGGCATCCCTGGCAGCGCCGCCTGTTCTGGGGTGAAGCTGAGGTGATGCCTTCTTGCTGTTTCAAAGCTTTGGAGGTGCTGTGGGTGGGAACAGCTGTGGCATCCCCCTGGTCCTCGGTGTCTCAGCCCTGCCAGTTGCCCCTCATCTTCTCTCCGTGCTGCTTCCATGAGCCCCAGAACTGGTAAGGAGCAGGGGCTGCTCGAGCTCCCCAGCTGGTCCTGCTTTTCCTCCAGTGCTGTTTGCCTGTTGGGCTGATGCAGCTGAAGCTCCCCAGTCCTCCCTGTTCCTCAAAGGCCTCTGGAGCCATCTCTTCTAAAGCAGCTGACTCTGCTCTAGTGGGAATTGGTTCCTCTTTCCCCCCAGCTTGTCCTGGGCATGCAGCTGCCTGTGGTGCCGGGGCCGGCTGCCTGCCCCATGCAGCGGCCAGCAAGGGTTGTGCTTGGCTGAGCCTGGTGACCCCAGCTCCTTGCAGAAAGAGCAGAAAAGCAGAGATGAGTCCAGGGAAAAGCTGTGTGAGAGAGCTGCTGTGTGGGGTCCCCAGAAATGCAGCCCTGGAGCCTGCTGAAGGGCACAGTGGGGTGATGTGAGCAGCTTCAAGGCTGAAGGATTGGTCCCAAAACCTCTACTGTTTGGGGTGAGGGTCATTGGGAAGGGGCCAGGGGCAGATTGAGCCCAGCCCTGCTTCTTCTCCCCTGTAAGAGGATGAAGCTACTGTTCTCGGGCTGCAGGAGCATCGTGGTTCTCTCCTGGTGCTGGCTGAGATTGAGGTGGGTGACAGAGCTTGGGGCAGGGCAAGGATGAGGAGCCTTTGGGGCAGAGTCTGGGAGTGTCAATCCCATCCGCAGAGGTGTCCGTGGTGCCCAGGTGGGGATGTTGGGCATGTGAGGGTCTGCAGAGCTTGCCCCACGTGTGCTGTGGGCTGCCTGGTGCCACACCGCCGCTCGCGGGCTCTGGTGCAGCTTTCTCCTGCGCGGCGGCAGCACGAGCAGCCAGTGATGGAGAGGAGGGAGCTGCGCTTGCTGTCAGGTGGATCCTGCTGCCGAGGTCTCGCCACCATCTCGCGATCACTGGGGCTGCCTAGTGCTCCCGCCACCCCCACTCCAGTTGCTGGGGATGGGTGCCTACAGCTGGGGGTTTTGCTGCCCTGGGTGGCACTGATGCGCCAGGAGCTGATCCTCTCTGGGATCTCGGTGGTTCCCATGCCCTCTGGATGGCCCTTCATCAGGGACCCAAGTCCCAAGGAGCTTCCCCATGATGGTGCAGGGAGCACACTCTGAGGAGGGGTTGCACAGAGTGGCCTTCTGAAGCCATGGGTCGGCCTGGGGGTCAGTCAGAGCTGGGGTGGATCAGGCTGTGCTGCATCCTGCTGAGTCAGCCCATCAGACAAGACCGTGGATCTGTCATGGGGCAGGAGGTTCCTCTTCCAGGCACTGAGATGCTTTCAGTTCCCAGATCAGCGTTGAGTACCTTCATTGTGCCAACCCTGCTGGGTGCCCCTGAGACCGCCCCAGTGACCCCCGGCCCGGTACCGTGGCCGTGTAGAGGAGTGGAGGCTGCAGAGCCCAGATGTGTGCAGGGGAGCAGCTGGTGCCCTTGAGACTGCACTGGGTGCTCTGTGTGACCAGTGATGCCAGTGCTGGGGTGGCCTGTAGCGCATGAGCTGGTGGCCGTGTGCACCAGGCCCTCACCAAGTGCCTGGGGAAGTTCTGTATCCGGCTCCGTCCGGGCTACAGCTTGTTGTCGAGGGGCTGCGTGCTCCTCTCCTGGGTTTTGCAAGCCACAGCACGACCCAGTGGAGCTATTTACAGACCTGGCTTCACTGTTGACTGAACTCTGCAGTCCCTTGCCTGTGATAGCCCTTGGCAGCCTGACCTGCCCGTGGCCAGCAGCGGCACCAGCAAATATTTTCAGCATTTTCTGATTCAGCTCCAGCTTCTCATTTTCCTCGCTCTGTGCCTCTTATTTTCAGAAGGAAAAGTACTGGGTGGGCTGCGAGGGCTGCTCTGCTGGATGTCATCTGTCGCACGGGGTTGCTTTCCCCGACGCCGTTCCAGCTGTTTCTAGGGCTAAATATAGGCTCCCAGTGCCTGTCCTTAGCCAGGGGAATGGGGCAGACTGGAGCTGTGGCCGTGCAGATGCTTTGCAGGGTCCAAGGCAGCCCCAGTACTGCTCCAAGGGAAGGGCTTGTGTTGAGCAATGACCTCTCCAGCAGCTGGTAGGACTGGGCTCAGGGTGGGGACAAAGGGAGGGACATGAAGAGCAGTCTCGGCTCTGGGGAGCGTCAGCCTGTGGCCAAGGGTGAGGGCAGCACTGTGATGTCCAGAACGTGTGGACTGAGGCGTCAGTGGGAAGTGCGGATGGCTGGGAGGGAGTGTAATTGAGCTGGAAGTTGCATCTTTAATTGAGTGGACTAATTAACATCTTGAGAGATGCCATTTCTCCCAGAAAGACCGCGGCAGGGCTGGGCAGGCAGTGACGGTCATGTCCTGCTGCTAGAGCTGCTTTCGGGCAGGTGAAGGGCGAGGAGCAGCGTTGAGCAGGAGCCTCTCTGGGCTGCTGCTGTGGGGCCAAGAGGCCATTCCTGCGTTCAACCCTAGATCCGAGCCCTGGGCTGGGTCCCTTTGGCTGAGCTGAGGAGGAGGGTTTCAGTGCAGGGCTAAAGCTTTCCCAGCTGTCAGGCTGCGGCTCCGCTGCCCCGGCCTTGCTGGGGGTGGCTGGGTTTGGTTTGCCGTGGGCTGGCAGGCAAATTGTTGTTTTAATCTGCCGAGAGCTTTGAAAGGCATCGGCCTCATCCATTGACTCACTACGGTGCAGCTCTTTGTTCGCAGGCGCCGCTGCAGCCGTCTGCGCGCGGGGACCGAGCGCCTGCCGGGTCCCGGATTCACAGCGGCTCATTGTCGCTGAGGAACAGTCGAGCGTCTCTGCTGCTCGTGCCGCTGGCAAGACGAGCTGTGCCCGACCCTGCGACGCTGCGCCCATCTTCGGGGCTGGGTCCGTCCTGGCATCCTTCCCTCTGCACCCCGGTCCCCAAGGCGCAGAGCCCCCTGATGCCGCAGCAGCGCTGGCCCCCTGCGGCTGTGCTTGGTGATTCTTCTGTGCCTGCCGTGCTCAGAATTTGAATATCGTGGCCTAATGGCTTGTGGGGGGATGCAAACACTCGCGCAGCTGACAGTGATGCTGCAGCACTGGAGGCAGCAGTAGGTTCCCCTTGTGCCCACCCGCAGCTGGTCTGGGGACAGGCATGGTGCCCGGCCCCGGCTGCCAGCACCAGTGCCCCTCGGCCAGACCCAACTGGGTTTGTGGCTCCAGCTGCTGACCGACATTCGGGGGCCACTCTGACCCAGTGGGCAGCAGGATGCCGAAACTGGTGGCACATGTGGCCACCCCTGTGACACTCTGGGCTGGTGCAGGGAGGAGGGCTGGGACAGGGCTGCCGAGGGTTTCCTCCTGGTGCTCAGCCTTACGAGTGTCCCAGTGCCTTTTTATTGTTTGGAGAAGGAAGCACTTGGGTTTGATAGTTCCTGCGGCAGCGCGGGCGGCGGATGCTGCGGGACACGGGGGCCAGGCGCTGTGTGGAGCCGGGCTGTGCCTCTGTCCCGGGGCCAGCTGCTGCCTTTGCCCCAAAGAGGGACTGTGATTACAAGGTTATTTCCAAGGAAGAGAATTGCCTCCCCTGGTCCTGAAAACAAAAGCTGAAATGTCTGCAGGCCCCTGGCCTTGTCCATGCCCTTGGCCAGTCTCTGTCGGCTCCCAGGGCTGCTCCCAGGCTGGCCCAGCACCCCTGGGTTGGTTCCTGCAGCCCAGAGTGGCCACTGGTCCTTCCAGGTGGGTTTGCTCAGCAGCTACTCTTGTGGATCTGGAGCTTAGTGCTGCCCTTGCTAACCCAGCTCAGTCTTCTCAGGTGCCATTGTCCCTTGAAGCCTCCTGGCCCAGCCCCACAGCCTTTCAGTTCCCTGAAACCTTAAAGCTTCTTCTGCCGCTTGCGGAAGGTAAAAATAGGCAGAGCAGGATCCCTGACCTGCAGGAGCCACCTTGGGGCATCCAGGTTCATGGCTGCTGTAGCCATACTGCACCGGTGGAGATGCCAGGGAGTGGGATGGTGTCTGGGACTGACTGTACAGGTCCCTCTTTAATCCCTCATGGGCACCGCTGGGCTCTGTAGGGCTCTTGGTGCAGGGGCTGGAGCTGCAGCAGGACGGATGGTGCCAGACCCCAGACCTGCCCCTATTGCAGCTGCCACATGGCCTGGTGCTGGTGTCCAGCAGCAGGAGAGCAGCGGTTTGCCAGGGCTGTGTCCTCCTGGGCCAGCTGGGTTTGCTGATGGGAGCAGTTGATGTCTGACAGCCTCATGCAGGCAGGGGCTCTGGCACGGGTGGGGAAGGGCCATGGTGCTGCGATGGGCTGTTTCCTTCCAGGGAGACCTTGAAAATGGCAGGAGATGCTGTTGGGTGGTGGGTGCCATGGAGGCACCATGACCTTGTCCTCCCCAGCAGTGAGGGATCCTCCTCACAGCTCCTGGGTGGGATGACAGCGATGGAGCTCAGTATCCAGGTCCTTGTCCTGGGGTCCCCAGGGTTGGCCGGGTTGTCGCTCACACGGGCAGGTGGACGAGAATCCAGAGCAGCGCGGATGGGCTGCTTGGGAATAAAAGTCCCTTTATGCCGGAATAATTAGTGCACTCAGAGCCCGCTAATTATTCTGGGATAAAAGTGACTTTTATTCCGGCAGAGTGTCCTCTCAAAGGGCCCTTTCTGCCCGCTCCAGGGGCACAATAGCCGCTCTGCTCCGTTTCCCCATCGCAGACAAAGTCCTTATTTGCGAAGCCAGCGAAATTGAGTTGACTAATGAATTAGGGCCAATGGTTCTGGCTGGGCTCCAGAGCTTTGAAAGCCTCGGTGAGATGATGCCGGTCCCGCGCAGGGGCAGCGGGTTGGGGTGTGTGTGTGTGTGGGGGGTGCTGCAGCACCCTCCTGCCCCGGCAGAGCCCCCTGGGGCTGCGCTGGCCGGCGCTGCGCTGTGCGGTGCTGGCAGCGCCCTGCCCCAGCTGCCCCGATGAAGTGGCTATTAATCTGCGGCGCGATTGCTGCGCTGCGGCGCGGGCCACTCTCTGGAGGCAGCGCTATCAGCCGTAGCCACAGCCATAAATCACTGCCTCCAGAGCACAGCACCAGCGCCTGCTCGGGTTCCCCCGCCGGGGGTGTCGGCATCCCGAGAGCGACTGCGGGGATGAATAAAGGGAGAAGAACCTCCTGAGCAGGTAGAGGAGGTGGGGAGGGGGTGGCTCTGCCCCGGCCACTGCCCCTTCCCTGTCCTGTGCGGCCAGAAGTGGGGAGCGGGGCAGCCCCCCAGCAGGGATGGCCATGGGCCAGGGATGGCTGCAGCCTGTCCAAAGGCACAGAGAGAGGGCTTGTGCCCCTTTCTCTGGGCTGCCGGTGCTTTTCCTCTTCTTTCCTTTTCCATTGAAATTGCAGAGAGGCTTCAAAAAGAGAAGGAAATCAGAAAACACGATTGCACCTCGGAGCCCTGCGCTGCCTGGCTGGAGCCTGCCCCTCCCAGCCTCCTTCTCTGTGATCCAGCTCTTCTCTCCCCCCAGCTCTGGGTTGTTTCATCTGGTTCCATCTCCTGCCATTTCTCAGCTCATTCTTCTGCAGACCCCTTCATGGGGCTGGAGGCAGGAGGGGGTCTGGGGGCTCCCACTCTGGCACCGATCCCCTGGCTTCTGAATTTGGTTTAAAATGCAAAATCACTATTCCCTCCCCCCTTTTTTTAAAAAAAAAAATGCATTTCACGCAAAGGTGGCAGAGCTGTGAGGGGGGGCTATGGAAGG
This sequence comes from Rhinopomastus cyanomelas, assembly GCA_013400115.1. NCBI lineage: Eukaryota > Metazoa > Chordata > Aves > Bucerotiformes > Rhinopomastidae > Rhinopomastus > Rhinopomastus cyanomelas. The sequence continues at coordinate 196,786 of VXBP01010624.1, read as the reverse complement.
CTGTGGGGGCTGTGTGGGGTGGGTGGTGAGGGGCTGGGCAGGGGAGCAGAGCGTTCCATGTTTCCAGGGGTCTGTTTGCATTCCCACTGTCTCCCCGCTCCAATCCAGTGGAAGTCAGGTGATGGCAGTGCTGGCAGTGGAGCCACAATATGATTTTATCCCCCTTCCCCCCTCCCCACTGGGGCTGGACACTCCTGAGCAGCCTCCATCTTCACCCCTCTATAGGGCTGCATCCTCCTGTCCGTTGTCCTCCTCCACCCCATCTCCCGCTCTGCCTTTGGCTGCTTTTGGGAAGCCATGGCTGCTGGTCCCACAGCAATGGAAATCCTGTGGGGAGCACTGGGGTGGGTGATGGGGGTCAGGCTGGACAGGCTCCTTGCTGGGTGCTGGGGTGCTCAGATGCTCAGTGTGACCTCAGGAGCAGCTGGATCTGGACGGCACTGGGGCCGTCTGTCCCCGCAGAGCAGACCCATGCGTGGGGTGATGCTCCGACTGGCCCCAAGGGATGTTTGGGGTCCTGCTGCTTCTCTGTGCTGGTTGGGGTTTTGTCTCCTTGGAGCTTTGGGAAGCCAGGGGGGTCAGGGCAAACGTGCTGAGGAGCCTTCCCAGCTGGATCTTTCCTGCGGGCGCAACCTGCTGCCGCTCGGATGGCTCCGGCAAAGCGGAAGAGGCCATTTCCTCTCAAAATTGTCTTCTGTGCCTTGAAGGAAGGTTGGTGCCTGCTAGGTTGGGTGCAGTGGGCAGCCTTGGAAGGAAAAAGAACTGCAGGTCTGTCAGTGTTCACTCAGCCATCAGACAGGCCCTGTCCCCCTGTGGCTTCTCCATCGGGAACGGCCGGTGGAGCTGTGGGTCTGGTTGGGGTCACCCCATCGAAGGGGGTGGGATGCAGGAATAGCCAAAAGCTCTTTGAACCCTTTGGAGCCCCTGTTTGTGAGCACAAAGGAACAAACTCCTTTCCCCTTCCCCTGGCCAGACCTGCTGACCAGTGTCAGGGTCTGGCACCTTCAAGGACCCTGCCCAGCTCTTTGTGGCCAGAGGACCTGCAGGTTTAGTTAGTCCTCAGCTGATGAGTCCCCAGCACCGAGTTCCCATGGGACTTGGGGTTTGGGCATCAGCCTTATGGTTCCATCCAGAGCCCAGACCTGGACGGAGGGGGTCTGTGTGCTCCTGAGCACCCTCCTCTCCTGACGTCTCCCCTGCCGTGGCTGTGGAGAAACAGGGAAATCTGGAGAGTCCTGGGAACAGAAAAAAATGTTCTCCCTGAAAATCGAGGGCAAAGGAGGGATGATGTTGGGGAGGAAAACGAAGGAACGAGGTGACTCTGGGTTTCAGTCAGTTGGGTCACTTGGATGGTCTCCCAGCGCGGTGCCATGGGACCGTGTGCCAGCCCCGTGGGGGGTCCTGCGTGGGACAGGGTGGCCTTGGAGCTGCGGTTGCTCTGGCCACACAGTGTCCAAGAGCAGGGACGGTGGGACGATGTTCAGCTGGATGGCGGCCCAAACGGGAGCTGGGAGCCGTGGGGGTCACAGCAGTGGCTCCCCCTGTGCCTGCCGCGTGTGCAGCCCACTTGGCGCTTGCAAGCGCAGCCTCTGTGCCAACGTGATGGTGGGGGGGAGCTCACGGCGGCTGGCGGGGGTTGGAGCTCAACCTTTGCTGGCCAGGGCTCCACTGCCCTGCCGTGCCCCGGTGCTGGGTGCCCAACTCTGGAGCTGGGTGCTGCGCAGGCTCATCGCTGCCTGTGGTGGGGAGCTGGGGACGGAGACCTGGGAGGAATGTGGAGGGGATTTATTTTTCTCTCTCTCATGCTTTCTTTTCCCCCCAGAACATCTGTTTTGCAAATCACACTCATTCCAGCCCAAATTTATGGCCAGTGCTGTTTCCTTTGCAAGTAGCAGCCGCCACCTCCTCCAGAGGAGAGGAGGAGGAGCCGCGTGGAAGGGGTTTGGAGCTGCCCCCTGATTTTCTGGCTTGTGCTGTGTAGGGTTTCCTGCTGAGCTCCTGCTCCAGGTGAAGAGCTGCCTGCCAGCCTCCTCAGAGAGCCCCGTGAGTGGCAGTGCCCCTTGATGCACAACTGAGATGTTGGTGTTTCTGTAGCAGCCCCTTTCTCCATCCTGCTGCGCCCTGACACGGAGCCTTGGGGTGACTACGGTGCAGCTGGAGGGCACTGCTGACTCTGGGGGGGCTCTGGTGCCAGGTCCTGCCTGGGAGAGCCCCACTGCTGCAGGGTCTGCTCCTTCCCTGGATCAGAGAAGAGGGATCCCCTTTCTTGCACCCAAATAGCCAATTTTAGGCCATTTTTGTAGTTCATTTCCTTTCCCCTGTCCCTTTGAGGCAGGGATCTCGGCGCTGGCTGCCAAGGAGGGATGTGTCCTGCACGGCCGGCTCCCGCAGCTGCCCCGGCCCCGCTCTGAGCCGGCCATTGTGCCCGGCATGAAGGAGCCTTTATTCTTCGACCCGAAGCTGGAGCTGGGCTCAGCCTCTGCCGCTGCTGCCACAGCGGCTGCCCGGCTTCCCGGGAGAGTTTTGGCTACGCGTGAAGGATGCATTAACAGATCACTCCTCTGATTGCCCACCTGGCACCGAGGCAGCTTGGCCCCTGCTCCAGGGCCATTGAGCTTGTTGGGAACATGCTGTGCGAGGACAGAAAGTGCCTGGGGTTGCCCAGGAGCCCCAGGAGGCGGCTGCTGGGAGGGGGAGCAGTCCCTTCCCTCTGCTTGCCCGCCGCAGCACCGGGGCCTCGTGCGGCCGAAGCTGCCCTCGTGCTCAGAACGAGGAGGGGGGATGCTCTGCAGTTTGGGCCGAGTGAAGGTGCCCTTAGGTGTGAGGGGACCCCCCCGGGCTCTGCCTGAGCTGGGGGCTGGGCTCCCCAGAGCCGGTATCCCCAGGGTGGGTTTCCTTGGGGACGGCCCTGGCACCTGGAGCCTGGCGAAGCCGTCGCAAGCCATCCTGCCCGTTCTGCTCCTGCGCAGGGAAGCTGCTGCTGGCTGCAGGAGAAGCTGCTCTGCTGCGAGTGCAGCCGGCCCCAGGGACAGGGCTGCTCAGTGCGATGTGGCTGCTGAGGATCTGCTGAGCTCCAGCCCTGGTGCTGGCCCAGCGGGTTCCTGGGTGCCGGCTGTGGTCGCCCAGGTGGTTGTGGCAGCCGTAGGTCACTTTGTGGCTGCTGGCGACCCAGGAGGATGAGGGAGAGCAGGAAATCCAAGGGAGTGTCAGCCCTTTGCTGTGGTTTTCTTAATGAAGCCTGCGTTTGCTGCGCTTGTGGCTGGGCGATGGAGGCGGAAGATGAGCTCCTCTGGGAAGAGGGGGCGGCCGAGCTGGCCGCGGCGGGGAGCTGCTTGCAGGAGGTGCCTGTCCCCAGACTCCTGGCCCCAGGTCCCGGAGGGGAAGGGGAGGTTGGGCTTGGACCCCAAGTCCACTCTTGCCTCAGGAAGGCGAGGGAACGGCGGAGGGGGAGGCATTTGCTCACAGGCAGGGATGTTTCATCCATTTTGGTCTGTCCAGTCTCCATCTTGATTGCTCCCAGCTCCCTGCAGTGGTGTTGAGCCTCTCCAGCTCCAGCGTTAGCGGCGCTTTGCAAGCAGAAGGGAAGTGAGGTCTGCAGGAGGTGGTTCTCTTCAGTCAGACCGAATGACATCAGACAAAGCCCTTCTGCAGGTCTGAGGAGCAGCCAGCCTCCTTCCACAGAGGGGAGATCTCTCCCTTCCACCCTTTAGCAACTGGGCTGGGGGCCTTGCCCCCAACTTCCCTCTCACCTCTGTTGCCCCGGGGGTGCAGCCTCCCCACGGACCCTCCCTGGGGTAGCAGGTCCCAGTCACAGCCCTGCACTGGTGTTTCCTGAGGCGGATGGGATCCTGTCCTGCTGCTGCTGCTGTCTTTGTGATTTAAAAATGTTGCTTTTTAATTTGCTCCCGTTTGGGTTTTCGTGTTGTTTCCCCGTCTGTTTGCCTGTCTCGCATAGGAAATGAAGCGCCTTTGGCTCCCAGGAGCTAATTCATCCAAGTTAAATGATCTTTAAAATCTGTGAGTGCATCGTGGCTGTGGGTTCCTGTTTACTCGCAGTGTAATTAATGCTTCAGTTTAGATTTTTGCCTTTCCTTAGGGGCAGGGTTGATGGATCTGATGCCAGGCGCAAACTTTTTGCTGAGCCATTAGGAAGAGATCAAACCGAGAGCCATCTCGTCCTTCATTTGCATTTGATTGTCTTTAAATAACTCGTCTTTGGGAAGAAACTGATCCTGTTGTCGCTGTTTCTTTTCTCATCCAGCACCGAAGACCTGTAACCCCAAACAGTTTGCATGCAAAGATCAGATCACCTGCATTTCTAAGGGCTGGCGCTGCGACGGGGAGAAGGACTGTCCGGACAGCTCGGATGAGTCGCCCGAGATCTGTACGTACTCCTCTTCCTCACCTTGCTTGCTGCAGCCCTCTCCTTCCTCTGCTCTCCCGTACCCGGTTGTTCCAGGGTCCCGAGCAGGCGGCGTCGCACAACCGCTCTACCTCAGCTCCTTTTCTCCCGCAGAGCCCTGGCGCAGGGGGTGTGTGGGGTGGGTGCTGCTTGGGGCACGAGTCCCGGTCCTCCGTCCATCCTGCTTTACCTCCGTAGCTGCTGCTCCTGGGGCCTCTGCTCATGGGTTGTGCCCCACCGCAGCAGAGCAGCCTCCTGGGAACAGGCTGTCGCTGTCCTGCTGGTTTGTTTCCGTCCAGTTTGTTCTACGTCAGGGAGGCAGAGTCCTGGCAGCGAGGAGGCGGCCGGCCGTGGTGCTGGGCAGGGGCTGTGCCCGCATGTGGCAGCACCCAGGCACTGGAGGGAAGGGGGAGACCTCTTTGGGGCCACTGAACAGCAGCACTGCTGTTGAGTTTGGGTGTGTGTTGGCTTTACTGGTTTGGGGCTGGGGCTGCAGTGCTGGTGGCCACAGAGCTGGGGATGCTTCTGCCTTAGATGGGGTGGTCAGGTTTCTCCAGAAGCAGATGAGAAGCCAAGCTGGGTTAGAAGGGGCAGAGGGGCTGCAAATGGGGGTAGGTTCTGCATGGGGAGGGAGCCAGAGCCTTGGAGGACCCAGGGACTCTGCTGGGCTGGAGCAAAGAACCACCTCTGCTCACGTCCTGGTTGCCTCCCTGTGCTGAGGAGAGCTGGTGCTGCCTGTGTTGCTGCGCAGGAGCAGCCTTGTCAGCTGGTTTCAGTGTCACAGCAGAGTGGCCTCCATGCTGGGCAACCACGGCCAGGTTCTTCCCTGCTGCTGCTGCTCACCAGCGACCAGCAAATTCCTCATCCCCTAGCCCTTCCCAGACTCTGTCTTCGTGCAAATTCTTGACATGAAGGCTCCTCCAAAGCAGTTTCTGGTTCGGCATGGGGTTATTTATTTCTTAAGGCAAAATGATGCAACCATCCCCTCTGTAGGAGGGATGAGGGGGCTGGGATGGGCTGTCTGGCTCCAGTCAATCAGCAGCCCTGGAAAATTACTGCGGGAGAGCTCAGAGGCCCTTCGATGGCTGGAAGAATCCCATCCTGACTGACGTCTTCCACTTGCTGGGTGTGCCTGCGCCCGCTCTGCCGGCCCCCATCTGCAGCTGGGTGGAAAACGGACCCCTCGGATGCTTTTCCCTCTTCTTCTTCCTCTTTCTTCACCTCGCAGCTCTGCTGGCAGGGACTGGCAGAGTCCCCGAGTTTCCATCACCCCCACAGACCCTCAGCAGTGGAAATGCCCTCCCCAGCCTCAGAAGCAACTGCTGATGGACCCAGAGGTCACTTTAGCACCTGGTGGAGGCTGCATCCTGCAGGGTGTGGAGTTTGGGTCAGTGGCCATTGCTGCTGGCATGGTGGCCAGGCCGTGCTCGGTGTGGGGCTGGTGCTTATCTTGCCTGGCCTGTCCATGCTGGTCCTGTGGGCAGGGGTTTGGGTGGAGGCTGCTGCCCACTGCGTGTCTGCTCCTGCCTGGGCTGGTGTGAGGGGGTTCGGCTTGTCGGCACACGCAGGGCACGGCCCAGTGTCTCGGGGATTGCCAGGGGAGCTTTTCTCACGCCACCTCGGCACCGAAGCTTCCCGCGGGCTCTCAGCCCCCTTATCTTCCTGGCAGGGAGAGAATGACTTTTATTGCTCTTCTTTTAATCTCTCTCTGAAGGCTGGGCGGCGAGTGCGGCTCTGGTGCGGCTCTCACCCGCTGCCCCGTGCCGCGCCGTGCCCCGGCGGCGCAGGGTTATTTACACGGCGCTAACGCGCTCCTGTCAGAGCCTCTTGAAGCGCCGACTGTTATGTGTGAGGTTTTCCTCCCTGGGGAATCCTCTTAAGTGTTTGCTGGCTTTGCTCACGTGCTCGTGAGCAGGGGAAGGGTTCCCCTCGCGAGCTCAGAGCTGTGCTCGTGGCTCAGGGAGACGCTCGCGCCCGTTTCTTGCCCGCTCAGGCGTTTTGCTGTGGCGTGGAGCTTTCCTGCAGGGAGGAGTGTGGACAGGAGCCTCTGTCCTGTTGAAAATCAAAGGAGACAAGGGGCTCTGAGAAGAGGATTTGCTGTGGCCAACTGTGGCCATCGTCTGGCTGCTGTGTCCTGCCTGGCCTCGTGCCCAGAGCTCTCCCTGTGCAGCCGAGTGCCCTGGCCATGCCAGGCTTTGCCCATGAGCAGGACAGCTGGGTGGCTGCTGCCTGCTCCTCCAGCCATGGCACCGTTTGCTCCACTACCAGAAAACGTGGACCCGTGGCCTTTGGTTCCTTGGATGTTTGTGGCTCGCTGGGCTGAGGCTCAGGAGGTCTCTGGGCCCCCTGCACTGGTTCTGTTGATGTTGTGGCTTTGCCCAGGCTGGCTGCACCCGGAGCGAGCGGGTCACCCACAGAGCCTTCGCTCCCCTCCTCCCTGGCTGAGCTGTGCTGGTACTGAGCTGCCATCCTGCTCCTTTGCTGCATCCCTCCATCTCTCTGGGTAGTCGGAGGACCAGCTGCTTGTTTCCTGTCCCAGGTGGTTTTCAGAGGTTAAAATTCCCTGCTGGGTTCAGCTCCTGGGGGTCCTTCGGGACAAACTGGTTAGTGCCCAGCACAGGCAGAGGCAGGTGGGAAGGCTCCTGGGTTCATCCTGCCCAGTGTTTGATCAGCAGTTTGGTCCAGACCCTCTGCAGGGGCAGAGCTGGGAAGGGCGGATGGGTTCTGGCTGAGCTGTGCACTGGACCCCGGTGCCTTGGTTCCTGTGGCCCAAATGTTGATGCTACTTAATTAACCCTTCGTTTGCATCCAGGCAGTGCTGCACCTCAGCCCTCTGAGAGAAACAAAAGCTGTGGAGTGGCCCGTGGTGAGAAGGGCTCATAGGAATCATCTGCTGGGTGCCTTGAGAGAGAGGGGGAACCCACGACCCCAAAGGCTGTGATGGTGCCCAGCAGTCCTGAGCTCCCCATATCCTGCCCTGGGGAATCCCAGTGCTGAGCCAGTTGGTTAGCTGGAGACAGGCTGGAACGTGTGTGACATGCAGCCTGCGTGCAGGGCAGTGACCTGGTGTCGCAGTCTGGCTCGTGGCCGGAGGATCCGGGCCTCTGCTGGCTGGGAGGTGCTCGCATGCAAGGGTCAGGGCTGGAGGAGGATGAGCCGCACGCAGAGTGCTGGCCCGAGCCCCACGAGCTGCGTGTGACACAGCGCTCCTCTCCAAGGAGAGTCTGAGCTGATGTAGGACAACCTGCTCCAGCAGAGCCTTTGGTGAAGGTGACTGCTGGTCTCAGTAGCTGTCTAAAACGGGACGGTGCCTGGATGAAGCACTCGGCACGCGATGTCCCGCAGACGCCCTTCTCTCGGTCGTGGTGCTGTGAAGGAAGGACAGGGTGGTCTGCAGGGAGCACGGGAACCCCCGTCCCCACCACTGTGGCAGGGCTGAGGAGCTGCCTGCCCCACTGACAGGAGGGAAAGGCACTGCCAGCTGGTGACTCCCCACAGGATGGGGTGTCAGGATGTCGCTGCTTTTGACTCAGCTGTTGAGTTGGTGGCTCAGTGAGAGTGGGAAGGATGAGAGTGGGAGGGACAGGACCGCTGCCTGTTCACCCTGAAGCAAAACCTGGGCCAAGGAGGAGAGCAGAGCCCAGGGAGGGGAGTGGGGCTTTGCAGAGATATTGGGGTGCTCAGGGGGCTGTGGGGCTGGGGCTGCTCGCCCCCGTGAGCTGCTGCCAGCCTGGAGGGAGCTGAGTCAGAGCCAGGACGCTGGAGGAGCTTCTGAAGGGTTTCAGTGGAGCTGTGGTGTTGTTTGTCTCGATGTTTTTCAGAGAAGCTTAAAACTAAAGCCCTGCTTCCTTTGTAATTGTTCTGGTTAATATCAGAGATTAGGTCCCCCTGCGTCGCACGGTCCTGGTTCTTACCAACCCCCTGCCTGCTTGCCCAGCCGCCTCCTAACAAAGAGCCTCTTGGCATCCAAGGGCATCCTTGGGGCATCTGTGCTCAGAGTGCTGGGGACTCCCTGACCCTGTGTGGCTCTGGCCTTCTCACCAGAGACCAGTGCCCAAACACCTCTGTGCTGGCAGCCCACAGTGGATGTGACCCACTGGAGGCTCAGAGCAGGGAGTTTGGGGCTGCTGAGGTCTGGTGTCACCTTGCTGCAGCTTCCCCAGCCCCTAAACCTGCCTGGACATGTTCTTGTGTGACTTGGTCTAGGTGGTCCTGCTGTAGCAGGGGGATTGGACTAGATGATCTTTTGAGGTCCCTAATGGTTCTATGATTAGATTCCCAGCTTGTTCCCAAGGGTGGGTGCAGAGCTCTGGTGCTGGGCAAAGGGTTCCCATCCACCTGGCTGCTTCAGGTCTCTTTCCTTTTCGCATGAAGCTCCTGCTCAGGCTGTGGAAGAGGGAAAGTTCTCTCCAGACCTTTCCTTCCTGAAGGGGAAATCCAGTGTCTGTTAATGAGCTTCCTCCAGTGAGAGTTCAGGATGCTGACGGGGGCTTCCCCATCTAAGCCTTTCCTGGCCTCGGGCTCTGCCATGGGAACCCAGAGGGTCAGGGACTGCCCCTGCTAAGTGGGAGCTGCTTTTGCTGTGGGGCAGGGGAATCTTAAACCTTTAGGGGGATTTAGCAGACATCTGGGCAGAGGGAATCAGCCTGTTCATGCATTTGCTGCCGGCACGGTGCTCGGCTGCTGACGGCTACTGCCGGCACGTTCCCACAAGTGCCCTGGGGAACGTGGGGATCCCTGGGGCTTAGGGCCTTTTACCCAAAACCTTGCTGTGTGGGGCCACGTCCAGGAGATGGTCACTGCTGCTGGCCCACTGAAGAGCCACTGGGAGGGCGCAGGATTGGCGTTGGGGTGATGGGGAGCCATTGCCCTCTCCCCTTGGTGACTCCTGTGCCTTTTGCTGTCTTGCAGGTCCTCAGAGCAAGGTGAATCGGTGCCAGCCCAACGAGCACAACTGCCTGGGCACCGAGCTGTGCATCCCCATGAGCAAACTGTGCAACGGGCTCCACGACTGCTTCGACGGCTCTGACGAGGGGCCGCACTGCCGGGGTTCGTGTCTTGGTGGGGGTGGTCAGAGAGGGGCTGTGGGTTGGGGGGCTGCCCCATCAGCTACTGCCCTTTCCTCCTGTCTCTCCCCACTAAGGTGAGCCACGAGGTCCCGGGTTGTCCCCGGTCTCTGTGTAGTGTGACCCCACCGTGGGTTTCGTGTGGCGGCTTCACACTGGTGCTGCTGAGCTCCCCAAGCAAGTGCCCTGCGCCTCATTCCTTAGCCCGCGGGCCATTAAATGGCTGCATTGTCTCCTGGGTTTAAAGGCTTTTGGAGGGCTGGGGTTCTGCTGGAGATCAGAGATACCAGCATGGCTTTTTCCTGATTTTCAGGAGCTTTGACCCCCCTCCTGTTGCTAATCCTGCTGGAACACTCTCCCTAAATCAGCGTGCGCCGGCTCGCTGCTGTGTAGATTAGTCGCTCAGAAATGCGTGTCCTGGGCTGACCCTGCGCCGGGTCTCCGCAGACTCTGAGCGAGCAGTGAGTGCTTTCCTCTCCAGCCTGTCCTCTGCCTGGGCCTGAGCCGTGGGACATCCTGCCCCCAAGGGCTGCAGCCTGGCTCCCATGGGTCCGGGCTCCGTTCTGCCCAGGGCAGCTCCTGTGGCTGCACCCAGACTGACAGTCAAGAGTTTGCTAACCGTTCTCTTTACTGTGCTGGCAGCACGTGGCCAGTGCAGTGAGGGGAGGGCTGCCTGTGGGCAGGGCCTGTGCCAGGACAGCTGCTGCCCACAGGTTTGGACACGTTGGGGACGTTGTGTTGGCTGCTGAGGTCTCTCAGGCCAGAGGCATTTCCTCGCAGCTGGCCACCAACCCCAGCCCTCCTCCACCCTCACCCTGGGGGGATGAGCTGTCACCCTAGATCATGATCTGCAGCATTGGGCTGCCCAGTCCTGCTTCCTCTGCACTGGGTGGGGGTTTGTCCCCACAGAGACGCGGGGTTGTGCCAGGGAGCCTCTGCTGCCCTCATGGGGTACAGATGCCACCAGATCCCACTGCTGAGACGCCCCCATCCTGCGCACCCAGCACTCCTGTGGTGCTCCAGCTGAGAGATGAGCATCTGGACTGAATAGCCAGCCCTGCCAGAGCCCATAGCCTGCTTGGCTTATGGGTGGCTCCCCAGCCAGGGGCAGCATGCTCGCAGTGCCCTGTGGCTGCTCCCCTGTCCAGCCCTGGGACCTGCAAATGATGGAGGTTTTGGTCTGGAGCAGCCTCCCCTCTGCTGAGGATCTTGGTCCTTTGCCCTGCATGGGGAGTGGGAGGACAGCATGGAGCCCCCTGGCAAAGCCTGGTGGGCGCTGGGACTCAGATGTCCATCCTGTCCCCACCTGAGCATCCTGCTCGCACATCTCTGACAGCTTCTCTCCTCTGTTCCCCTCTCTCTGCAGAACAACTGGCGAACTGCACGGCCCTGGGCTGCCAGCACCACTGTGTGCCCACGCTGGCAGGGCCAGTCTGCTACTGCAACGGCTCCTTCCAGCTGGCCGAGGACAGGAGGACCTGCAAAGGTCAGTGCTGGGAGGGCAGAGCCATCACCCCCAGTGCAGAGTGGGCTGGTGGCACTGGTGACCTTGGCTATGTGGGCAATGGGATCTGGAGCTCAGCAGACCCTGACCTTTCGGGGGAACACGGGCTTTGCCTTCCTGATGCAGCCGGAGTGAGGAGCACTGCAGGGGAGTGGGGAGAAGGCTCTGCTTGGTGTGCAGATCTAGGGGCCGTGGCTGGGCTCCGACCTGCTGCCGGTGCCTGTGCCCAGGAGGGTGCTGGAGAATGGGAGAGGGTCAGCGTGGAGTGATCAGATCAGTGCGATGCCTGGAGACAGGGCTGGGCAGTAGAGATTGCAGCGGCTCCGGCTCTTTCATTTCTCTGAGTGGAGGTGAAAGGGGCCTTTATCGGCTCCGGCAGGCATCTCTGGGGCAGGAGCTCTCTCTCCTTTCATCTGGCAGAAGAAAGAGCAGCAGCCAGCCGGGGTTTGGAAGCTGGAGATTAGAGGAGCTGAGGGAAATGGAGGTGCAGCTTTCGCAGAGCCAGGGGGAGGGGCAGTGGGTAATTGGGCTTTGAAGAGGCTCCTCTGGCTCTGGGGCTGTCCTTTGGCTGCCCTGGTGCTGGAGCAGAGAGCTGGGGGCTACGGGCACATGTTGAGGTGCTGATGGCCGGCTGCTCCAAGGCCACAGTGACCCGCCCCTGGGCCTGGGGACTGCATCCTCTGCAGCTCTGCCCTAGGGAAAAGGAGGAGCCTTTGTTTTCTCTTCAGGCAGCCAAGGAGAGATGTTTGCTAGTCCAAACCTTGGGGTTTTGCTTTCTTTCACAGACTTTGATGAGTGCACAGTGTACGGGACCTGCAGCCAGACCTGCACCAACACAGAGGGTTCCTACACATGCAGTTGTGTTGAAGGATACCTCTTGCAGCCTGATAACAGATCCTGCAAAGCCAAGAATGGTGAGACCCATGGCATGAGGAACATATGGCTTCTGGGCCTCCTGCTGTCCATGTACCCCTGCTTCTGGTTCTTCTAAGTTCTCTTTCCCAAGGGCTCTCCTGCGCTGCAGCCCCCTTGCCCATACGGGCTTCTCTGTCACAGTCCTGTTGATGGGCTGCAGTCAGGTGGGATCTTGCAGCCATGAGCTTCAGGTGCTCCTTCATGACCACCCTTCTCCTCTCCTTTCCCTGCTAGAACCTGTGGATCGGCCTCCTGTGCTGCTTATTGCCAACTCCCAGAACATCCTGGCCACCTACCTGAGCGGGGCTCCAGTGCCCAACATCACCCCCACCAGCGCCAAGCAGACCACGGCCATGGACTTCAACTACGTTGAAGACACAGTGTGCTGGGTCCACGTGGGCGACAGTGCCTCCCAGACTGTCCTGAAGTGTGCCAAGATCCCCAACCTGAAGGGCTTTGTGGAGGAGCGCTCCATCAACATCTCCCTCAGCCTACACAGTGAGTGCCTGCTCCCCTGGTGCCTCGCTCCCAGTCCCTGCTCCCAGTGACAGCCTGGGTGTCCCTGGCCAGCGGTGGGTGAAGCGGGTCTGCGCTGACAGGAGGCAGCTTTCCACGGGGCCAGGTGCTGAGGCTTCACCGCAAGCATCGTGTTGGCTTTCCTTTTCCTTCCCTCTTACTATTTCTAGTAAATGTTGTGGTTTCTTTGTACGAGCAGATGAGGAAGAGCCCTACAGCGAGGAGTGGGGATGTACCTGCGCAGCAGGTTTGGGGTCATTAGTTCTCGTTGCTTCCTCCTTGGTTTTCACCCCATTTCCCCTGCCCAGACCAGGTGCTGATCCCCACCCCTCGAGGTGTGAGAGCAGATCCCAGGTGCCTCCCACTGGGCAGCTGCCTGAGTCACTGCTGTGAGTGGCAGGTGGTGGTTTGATTGTGCTTGTGCCTCCCTGGCCCTGACGAGTGTGGGTACAGCTCTGTCTCCAGTTTGGGCTTGCAGGTCCCAGTTCAGCAGTCAGAATGGGAAGGAGAGTTACTTGCTGGGATTTCTGTCCTCTTTGCATCAGGGCTGTTCTCTCCCAAGACCCTCTGCCTGGTGTGGGGTCCCAGCAGAGACCATGGGCTTCCAGGCTCCTTCCTGGTGTGGTCCTGCAGATGCAGAGCAGTGTGGTTGGTGAGGTTTCCCTAAGAGGGGAAGTGGTGAGTGGTGTAACCAGGGTGTGGGGAACGGCTCCAGCATTGTCCTGTCACTGATTTTATCCTTTGAAACCACAGACTGAGTCAGGCAGGGTGGGAGACGGGGTGTCTGGGCTTTGCAGCACTTCTCTGTCAGGTTCTGCAGGCATCATCCTCCAGGGCCTTCCAGCAGGGACCACCTGTGTGGTGCCCGATGCAGGTGGTGCTCTGCAATGGGCAAGAGCTAACCCAGCAAATTAGATGAAGGTGTGTGAACCAGTTTCTGCAGATGATGGAAGGTCTCCTGTGGATCTCTGAGCCGAGGGTGCTGCTCTGCCAAGGGGGAGCAGCCAGAGCCCTGCTCTGGAGTGTGGGGTGCGAGGGGGACCAGTGGGCTCTGGCTGCTGTGAGGCTGGGGCTCAGCAGGCTCTGGCTGTGCCCTGCTGAGGGTGTGTGCAGGTTAACTTGAGCTCACGCTGTGTATTTTTAGGGCAGTGTGTATTTTTAGGGAGAGGCCTCACCCTTTGCTCTTGCAGGCGATAGCCTGAAATTAGGTGAGATGTGGCTCCGCTCCCCCCACCATGGCTTAAGGAGGTCTGCTGTGGCTTGGCCCTTCTTTTAAGGCTTCCTCAGGTGGCATTTGGGCTCCCCAGTGCTCACCAGAGGGGCTGCCAGCAGCGTTGTGTGAGCCACAAGCTGCCCTTCAGCCCAGGGGAAGGGGAACTACTAGGGTTTCGGGTGTTTCTGGAGTTTAGGAGGGTCCTGAGCCCTCTGGGTGCCATCACCTGTGCAAGGCTGAGGGTTCTGCAGTCCCATGACTCATGTGAATGCAGGAGGAGCAGCCACCCTGCCTGCAAGCGGGTGAAGGTGAGCTGCTGGTGCAGCTTCAGGACCTGCAGTGTTGACTACAGCCCCTGTGGCCACTGGCCTGGCCAGCTCTGGGGGCAATTGGTGGGGCTGCTGCTGCTCTGGGAAGTTAATCTGAGGCACGACCTTGTAATTACAGTCAGGAGGGGAAGGGAGCTCATAGTTAGGGAGGGATCAAGTCCAAACAAGAGAAAGTGCTTTGCTTTGCTCGGCCTCCTGATGGGCTGTGATAGCAAAGAGTGGGAAGAGGGGAATTCAGCTGACCTGGGTGGGAAAGCACCTGCCTTTGCCCCAGGATGCAGGGAACGTTCCCATCCCCAGGGAAGAGGCAACCAGCAGCTCCAGTGTGAGAGGAGGATGACTGCTTGCAGGAGATGCAGAGGCCCTGTGACATCGGTTCTTTTTTATTCCAGTTGCCCAAGGGAGTGGTCCTTGCACAGCCCTGTGCTGCTGGCAGGCCGTGGCTCTGCACCAGGATCAGCTGTGGGTGCAGGGGCTGCAGTGGGCTAGTGAGGCACGGGGAATCACCCTTGTGGGGCAGGGTTTGTTTGTGAGCACAAACCAGCTGGAGAAACAGGTTTCCCTGAGCCCTGGCTGGGTGCAGGGGGTTGTGAAGAGGAGATAATGTCATTCCCCAGCTCCTCACTGTCAGAACACTGGGGAGACCTGTGACTCCAATTAGTGGTTTCCCTCTTTATTTGCTGCTTTACAGCATTGTCTGCTGACAGCAGGAGTCGGGCTTCCCCAGTGCCTGCTGCTAATGGGACCTGAGCTGGCATCTAAGGGGGGAAGACTGATGGTGAAGGGCTGGAAATTGGCAGCCCCCAGCTGCTGGGGGCAGGTCTGGGCGGGTGAGATGTGGCAGCCTGGCTCCGATGGCAGCTCTGCTCCCCAGCCTGCCTGTTCCAGCTTCCTTCCTGCTGAGAGATTAGTGTCACTGGTGCCGTGGGAGATGAGTTAACTGGATGCTGTCAACAGCCCTTGGCAAGACCCGTCGCGGTTCCCCTGCCCCTTGCGCCACCCGACCCCTTCTTTCCGTCCGCGCTCCCTCGGCCCCCGACGGGCTGCCCTGTTGTTCACAGGCAGTGATTTTCCTTAGGTGATCAGGACTGGCCGGTTCCTAGCCCCCAGGGACACAGGAGAAGCCAGAGGCTAGTGAAGTCTTCCAGGGAGTTCTCTTGCCAAGCAGCAACGGCCGCCTCATACCGGGAGCGAATGATTTCTCTCTGCCGTCACTTGGAGCCGCCTGTAGTGGCTGGGGAGTCCTGGATGCCTCTCTGGTGCAGAGGTGACAGGAGACACATGGGGCTTGGTGCTGGTGGCCAAGGTAGCCCTTGGCTAGTGTTGCAGAGCAGCCAAACCCGCTGCAAGCAGCCATGGGGATGATGCGGCCCCTCAGCAGGCACAGGTCCAGTCTGTCTCTGTCCCTCTGGGGAGCTCAGAGGTGGCATCTTCCCACCCAGCCCCTGGCACTCGGCTTCCCCTGGGCTCTGGAGTAGCCTCTGGAACAGCTCAGCCCGTGAGGACGAGGCGGGAGGGCGCGTGTGAGGGTGCAGGCAGAGGTCGTCATTCCTGCCAGCACCAAGCTGCAACAGAGGGAACTTGTCTTGTTCTTCCTCCCTTTCCGCTGTCCCTCTCCTCCACTCTGTGTGAAAACGCAGCGCTTGTCTCTGGCTGGGAGGATCCTGGCAGAGACCTCTCACGTCCGCTGGTGCTCAAGGACAGAAAAGCAGCCTGTGCCAGGGCAGAGCTGCTCTGGAGCGAGCGAAGCCTTTGCTCCACCGGTACCCCCTGGGGATGGCTGGTGACTGGGACTGAGTTTGCTCTGCAGGGAGAAGAGGAGCCTGTGCTGGGCAGGGGGCTACCGCCAGCCCCTGCGGACCCAGCTCGCTCTGTGGCTGATCGCTGACCTCCGGGGACTTTTTGGTCCCGTGGGTTTTCTCAACCAGATTCCAGCCTCCACGTGTTTCCTGAGACAATGTCCTCATTTGTTTGGAGTTGGGCTTCCAAGGAATTTCAAAGCAAAACAACAGACCAGAAACATCAAATCTGCTTCCAGGCTCTCGCGCTGCTCAGCCCTCGTGGCCGGGGGCAGCGGTGCAGGTCCTGCGCGGATCTGGGCAGAGAAGGGTGAGGAGAGCAGCTGGCTGGTTGTGTCGGTGCGACCTTAAGTCAGATTTGTTCCCCCCTTCCCCGCAGGTGGCAGAAGAAGGTGGCAGCAGGAGGGTGCTGGGGTGAGAGCGGGTCGGGTGCCAGGAGCCCTCTGTAAGGGGACACTGTTAATTGACACCATTAATCGGCGCCGCTTGACCCCGTGCTGGCCACCTCTCGGCCTCAGTGCCGTGTGTGAGCGGTGCTGGAGCCTTGGCTCCAGTGCAGGGTGATCGATGACTCTTGGCTTTCAGGGAGAGGCAGGGCTTCTCTGCTTTGGCTGTGGAAAAATACTGAAGACGTGTGACAGGAGGCTGAACCCAGGGCTCGTCTGTGGGTCTCGCGGTGACTCCCCTGCCCCAGCTCCTCTTTCTCTTCCCCCTTTCTCGGCCGACCCGTGGCTGCTCGTGTGGTCGGACCTGTTGGCTGCAGAGCCGAGGTCCATGTGGCCGAAGTGTTGGAGGTCGCTGGTGCCTTTCGTGGTCACTTTGCCTTTCATGGTGCCGGAGCTTCAGCTCTCACCCTGTCCAGGGCCACTGGGGAAAGGAGCTGAGGTGGCTCCTTGATTCTTTATTTCTCGTTTCAAGGTTTGTTGTTTTCTTTGCCTTTTCTAAAACAGGCCCCCAGGAAGGGTTTGAAGTATCAGGACATTTGATCCCCAGTGCATTATAAGCCCTAAACGATGGCAATCTGGCCGTTATTAAAATTCCTTCCTGGGCAGCATCTCCAGCCCAGCCTGTCTGGGAGGTTGTTTTCTTTGACTCCATTTCAGCCCTGTTCCTCGTAATGACCTGTCCTGGTGCCAATAAGCCAAAGAGCTGTAGGGTTCGGGACAAATTGATTTCAGGGAGATGTTGCTCTGCAGAGGAATCCAAGTGCATTTCTTTCCCCACTTTGCATGGAGAGCTATTTTTCTTCCTTGCTGCCTCATGCTGGCCAAGAAAGAGGCTCCGACGTGAACTCGCTTGGCAGGAGAGCGGGATGATTGGTAACTTCATCTGCTGATTCCTTCTTTTTTCTTGTTTAACTGTTTATGACTCTGCAAGGGATGGGTGCAAGGTCTGGGGCCACTGTGCTCTCAGCTCTTTGTGTTAGAGGGGCCTGTGGCTGTGATGATTTTAATCCCTCTGTTGACTGAGCCCCGCCAGACTCTGCTCAGCCTGGGGGCAGATCATCCAGGGGACACTCGGGACCCCTCTGCGGCTCTGCCCAGCACCTCTGGTTTTCATCTTGGTGTTTCCCAACATGTGGGTCTGGGATAAAGTCCACAACAGAGCTGAGACCCCCCCTGCTCCCAGAGCAGAGTGAGCCGGGCTGGGCTGGTTTCTGTCTCTGAGGGCAGCAGCATCCCCAAGTCAGCAGCTGCCTGGGCTTGGCCAGATCTCTGCTCTGAGCTGTGGTGCTGCAGTGGGGAAGGGGCTTCTGTGTCTCCCCCTTCCTGGGACAGAGAAGTCCCATGTAGTCCCCACCACAGCAGGAGCTGCTCAGCTCCAGCCAGCTCCAAGGTGCTGAGCGCGGGGCGAGCTGTGAGGTCGGCTGCGTCCCCGTCGCTGGAGAGAAAAGGGTGAAGTTAGCACCCTGAGCAGCTGGGACCCTCCTGTGCACAAGGACAGGTTTGATTTCAAGTGGCCAGGAGCACGTCAGTCCTGCACATGTGTGTCTGTCTGCCTGTCTTGTGTGTACACTGGGCTCCCACGCTGCGGCTGAGCCTTGCGGGGACCTGCTCTGTCCACACTGGCCCCGTTTTCACTGTGTCCCCCCCCACTCCCCAAAATCCCCCTGATGGCAGTTCCCCAGGTTCCTGTGGAGCCCGTGTCTCTCTCCTCTCACTCAAAAGGCAGCCCAGCACCCTGTCCCTTCCTCGGCCCCTGCTGAATATTTTTGCCCATGCAACGACCTCATTAAGGCCGAGCAATTAGTGGTCCCTTGGCCACTCTCCGCGCAGCCCAGATGGAGGTTGCTCCGTCTCTTCCTTCTCTCCCCACCTCCACTGCCGCAGCCGGGCTCCTGGAGGGCAGCTGCAGGGTGAAGGGCAGGGTTGAATCCAGGAGGAGGTGCAGGGTCTCGGGTAGGAGGATAACCGAGTGCTGCCGGGGTGTCTGTGCCCTCCCTGGGGAGGGGGTGTCAGCCCAAGGTGGTGCCCTGGGGGGATCTGGGGCACAGAGTTGGGGGTCTAGACAGCCTGGGGAAGGGTGATGGTCTGGCATTCTCTGTCACTCTGCCTACCCCAGGGATGGCTGGGCTGGATCTTTTCTCCCACCTGCCCAGGAACCAGGGGGGTTCTGCAGCCCCAAGGGACCCAGTTTCACTGTCTGGGGAGCGTTTGGTTGTGCGGATGTGGGGTGTGAGTGCGCAGAGGCCACAGGGATCCGAGTGCAGAGTCAGACAGCCTGGACACGGGCCACCGGCTTCCACCCAGCGGCTCCTCCTCGGAGCTGAACAGCTCAGCAGAGGGGGGGTCAGTGTGTTTATTTTTTTGCCTGCTTTTCGAAGGGAACGAGGCTGACGTGATGGCGGTGGCTACCCGTCTCCCATCCGCAGTGCCCTCCGCCCCGTCTCAGAGCTGGCTCGAGGTGGCGGCTCCTTGCACAAGGAGGGGTCTGTTCCCAGGAGCCAGGGCCAGGGCGCTGTGCTAGACCCTCGAGGGGTGCAGGGTGCCTGCCCGTCCTGCGGCCAGCGCCTTGCGGGGCTGTAGTTTGTCTTCGTGCCTGTCCTGTTAACACACTTCTAATTAAGGAAAATTGTCCCCAGGAGCAGTGTTTATCCAGGGAGCCCGTTGCCCTTACAGAGACGGTCTTGTTCTCCGGGCTTGGGGGGTGTCTGCGGAGGGAAGAGACAGGAATTCCTGCAGATGCTGGCATTATGTAAATGGATCGAACGGATCGCTCCCTATAAAAAGCAAAGTAGGAAACCGACGGATTTGAGAAGCCCAGGGGACCACATTCCTGAGGAGCCTCCGCTCCTCTTCTGGAGGCGGTTTTGAACCAAAACATTTGGCAACTCCTCTGAGTTCCTTTCCGCAGTTGCCCTGTGTCCCTGGCTCTCCGGTGCCGTGGGGCGCATGGCTGCCTGCCCCGGCTTCTCCATGGGTGGCCAGTGGGACACAGCCCTGGCTCAGGCTCTGCTCCAGGGGAGTTGCTGGGGGCAAGGGGGATGCAGCTCCAGGATGCAGTGCTGGCTGCCCTGGGCAGCTTCTTCCTCCTGCTGCAGACTGGCCACTGGTTGCCCGGGCTGCAGGGCTGCCTGTTCTCAGCCGATGGGCCTGCACCTACATTTTCTTGGTTTAAAAGCCTCACATCTGGAGCAGCAGCAGAGCTCGGCCCGTGCCCTGGGACAAAGATGAAGATGGGGGGGCCAGAGGTCCTTTGGTATTTGACCTTGGGAGTGGTGGGGATGGTGTCAGCAGAGCTGAGACCTCTCCTGTGTTCCTGCCCTGCCCAGACACCCAACGGGGAGGTTAGGAGCAATCGTGGGGTGTCTTCCAAATCAGCGCGGTGCAGAGCTCTTGTCCCTTTGCACCGTCCCCGCTGTCGGCGGGTTCTTCCCCGTCGCCGTGCAAGGGGCCACGCTCGCTGCGGAGCTGCAAGCAGCCCGGTGGCAGCTGCTGTGCTTCGGTGTCGAAATCGGCGCTGCCGTCGGCGGGAAGATTGCGCGTTTCCTTCCTCCTCGCGTCGAGCCGCGATTGATGTTTGCAGAGCCCCTGATTCCTGCTGAGCAGAGTTATGTGCTGGGTCAGCAGAGCTCATTCCCCAAAAAGCCCACAGCCTCGTGGTGCTCGACTGCTCCCAGGGCAAACCAGACGCTCGGGGGCTGGGGTTAAGGGGAGGGAGAACCTCTCGTGGGCAGTCGTTGACCCACTGGTGTCGGGGAGCTCTCTGAGCGCCACCAGATGCTCTGAGCGCAGGGTGAAACAAACTGAGGAGGGGGAGCTTGTGGCTCGGGGTGCTCGGGGGACTTGTAAGAGTTGACAGGGCCAAGGACTTCTCAGGTGGAGGCTGGGTGCTTCTGGTGCCTCTTGGGCCACTCGCTTTCCCTTCCGGCACCCTGGGGTGTTGGAGGAGTCTGGGCTGGACCGACTGGT
Organism: Rhinopomastus cyanomelas; assembly: GCA_013400115.1. Taxonomy (NCBI): domain Eukaryota; kingdom Metazoa; phylum Chordata; class Aves; order Bucerotiformes; family Rhinopomastidae; genus Rhinopomastus; species Rhinopomastus cyanomelas. Next base: position 176,630 of record VXBP01010624.1, on the reverse strand, counting down.
CCCAGCAGTGGCTCCTCAGGGCCTCTTGACCCCAGAGGCTGCTTCAGCTTCTTTCAGCAGTGGCTGTGAGAAGGAAGAGGGCAAATCCCGGCGCCGTGTGGCTAAGATGGTTTTGTGGCAGGGACTCGAGCAAAGGCTTGGTCAGGATCACTGGGTTCACGCTGTGCCTGGACCAGGAAACATCTGTGCTGGTGGGTTTCAGACTTTGCTGAAGTTGCCAGCCCGCCCCTGTTGAGCAATTTGCCACTTGCACACGGATGAGGTTCTTGGTGCTCCCATCCCCTCCGTCCTCCCTCTTGTCTGCCCTCTCCCCGAGAGCAAGGCCATGGCCTCGGCCGTCCTCCACCCTCTGAGTGGGGCCAGCTGGTGTGGACGGCTGGTTGCCTTCTTCCAGGAAGAGCATCTGATGCTGACATCTCTTGCTCTCTGCCCCCACGGCTCATTTTCAAACACGGGCAAATAAATAGATCTTGGGAAATGAGTCCTGCGTGTTGCAACCGCTCACAACGCCCGGGGTTGAGCAAGGAGCAGGACTTGGGATGGAAGCGCTGGCTAGTCAGCCCCATGCTGCGGCTGGCAGCTGTGCGCAGGAGAGGGGTGGCCACTGGCCCCCAGCTTCCTCCTTCCACGAAGGCTGTTCTCGGGGCCCTCGTGGGGACCAGCTGGGCACCCACTCAGCTGATGGGGGGGGATCATGCGGCACCAGGGTGGGGAGAGGCTGTGTCTGTCACTCTCCCCCGTCCCAAAGCCAATGGCTGAGGTGGGGGAGAGGTCTCTGGGGGCCGACACGAGGGGTTAAAAATAGGCATTGGCTAAATTAGCTGCCACGGAAAGTTCAAGAGGAAATCCAGGTTTAGCCCGGGCTACAAGAAAGAGCTGAAAATAATAACAACAATAAAAGCTGATGCCTGCGCAGCGATGGGGAGCGGGGAGAGGAGCAGCAGGCTGGGAAACAAAAGCCTTTGAGGAGGGTAATGCTTTCCAGCTGCGAAAATACAGCCTGGGAGAAGAGCAAGGACTTGCGTCACCCCCGGCTCCCTGGCCCAGCACTGCCCTGCGTGGAGCTGGGGCCCGGCCACGAGACCCCTGGCAGGACCAGGACCCTCCCTGTGGCAAGGATAGGGTGAGGAAGCTGCAGGCTGGAGCAGCTGGGAGCCCAGGGCTTGTTCTGGGTGTTTTCCCTGGGGTGTCCTGGTCTCGTCCCTGTTGGACAGGCTGGCTGCAGCTCCAGCTTAGCAGGACGTGGCCACTGAGGTGGCAGCAGCCCCATCACACTGGGCCTTTGGGGAAGAGCAGTGGGCGAGTGCTGGGGACAGGGCGATGGTGGCGATGGCTCCTCTGGGAGGGAGGCAGCGAGGAAGAGCCAAAGCCTTGGGCCAGGGGTCCGCACCCCAGCCTTGGGGTGAGGGCCTCGCACCGTCCCGCTGGGCACTCCCCATCCACCCCTGCCTGGATTGCTCCCCCAGTCCTGTGACTCTGACTCAGCCGCGCAGGCGCCAGCCAAGAGCTGCTTTTCTGGGGAATTCTTGCACATCCGAGGCGTTTCTCGCGCTGTGCCGCCCCCTCCCCTGTCAGAGGGGTGAATCAGGGCTGGGGGTGCGGGCTGGGGGTGGGCAGGCACTGGTCCTGCCACTGTGACTCAGGCAGCGCCATCTCAGAGGGGAGAAGGTGGCCCTCGCCTTCCCCCGCTGCTCCCCGCACACCTTTGTGGGTGGTAGCCCAGCAAAGCACCCCGATGGCCAAGGGGCACCCAGGACCCAAACTGTGCCCCAAGCCCTCCCAGCTGGGCGGCGCAGTGGGAGGCTCGGGCAGGACTTCAGCTCAGCTGGTTTGATGCTGATTCTCAGCTCTGGCTGTTTCCACTTGTTTTTACGAGCTGCATCACGCTGGGCGGTGGCGGAGCCGCGGCCTCACCCTCTGGCGGGGAGGGCGGTTGGTCACCAGCCGGCCGGCAGCAGCACAACGTGCTCCGAGGAGAGCTTGAGCCACCCTGGATCCTGCAGGGACTTGGGGCACAGGCTCCCCCAAACCCCTGGTGCTCGGCAGCTGGGTGTCACCAACATCCAGGCAGCACTTTGTGTCGCCGCAGCAGGTCAGGGTTCGGTACCGTCCAGCTGGATCTTGCAAGCAGGCGGAGTGCAGGGCATTGCAAAACATCCTGGCTTGATTCATGTTTTCCCTCCTGTGGAGCTTCTGCGCCGGTTAATAATTCAGCACCGTCTGGCCGAGCTCCTCGGGGGCTGTCTGGGTCCTGGTGCCCTTGAGGTGGTCGGGCTGTGGGGCAGCTCCCCGTTGCTGCTGTGCCTGTGCCGGCCACGAGTCCTGGGTGCTGCTGTGTGGTGGTCTCCAAAGCACGCAGCGTGTCGCAGAGCCCTTGGGAACTGAAGCCACTCACCGCAGCCTTTGGGCTGGGCTGGCACTGAGGGGTGCTGAGCAACACTGAGCTGGTTACCGGGGAGGAATTGAGCTCCATTGAATTGATTCGATTTAACTGGCTTTCACTGGTTTAATGAAACACTTAACACGCTGCCTGCCCGATGCCATCTCTTACCTGCTTCAGGGCTTGCGTGTCCCTGCGGCTCTGGAGCAGCCCTGCCTGGGCAGAGCTCTGCCTGCAGCTCTGGCTGCCGTAGTCCTGCCCTGTGCTGCCCCAAGTGTGGCCTCAGCTGGTGTCTGCTGTCCCAGTGCTGTGGTTTGAGCCTCTCCCCCTTCAGTCCTGCCTCCTCCGGTGCCCACCTTGCAGAGCGTCCCTGGCTCAGGCTGTTGTTCCTGTGGGGTGCTTTCCCAGCTGTGTGTGAAGTCCCCAGCAGTGCTGCTGCCTGCAGCTGGGCTGTCTGGGGGTCAACGGGCTCTGGTCTCCCTGGTTTACTGAGCTGGTCCTTGCAGGGTGACCAGGGCTGGATCCCTGGGGAGAGGCAGAGCGCGGCACAGCTTTGCTCTTCACCTGCTTTTGTGGTCAGAGACCCCATGCACAGGCACGTGTGGGGCTCCTGACTCCCTTCCTGCCTGCCTACCCTCTCCTCACCCCCTTCTCCTGTGGCCTAGATGTGGAGCAGATGGCAATTGACTGGCTCACGGGCAACTTCTACTTTGTGGACGACATCGATGACAGGGTCTTTGTCTGCAATAAGAACGGAGTCACCTGTGTCACCCTGCTGGACCTGGAGCTGTACAACCCCAAGGGGATAGCGCTGGACCCAGCTATGGGGTGAGTCTGCTTGGGGATGGGAGGGCTCAGGCCTGCTGCCTACACCTGCACTGCTGTTGTGGGGAGGCAGAACGAGCAGGGTCCAGCTGCTGCAAGGGTACTGCTGGGGAAGAGACTGGCCTGGCTGCAGCAGCCTCCCTGGGCTTTAGCAGGTAGGGAACCGCAGTGTTTTGTCTCCCTCAGCTGAGACTGAGGCTGCATGATGCAGGGTGCTCAGTGGTACCAGACAGCCATCAAGAGATGCAGGTTTGGTCCTTAGGGGTGGGTCTGAGCAGCCTGAACCTCTGCTCTGCTGGCACTGGGGCAGGCACCAGTGTGGGTGCAGAGCCAGACTGGTGTGACATCAGCATCTGAACCTGGGTCTTCTGCTTATGGAAACAGTGAGCGTGTCCCTTCCCTTGGGGGGCTGATGGGGTCTCGTGGGCCTGTGTGCCCAGAAGCCCCTCTCTGGCATGTGCTTCCTGCTTTGTTTGCTGTGGGCACTGGCTTTGCTGGTGCCAGGTCCCACAGGGTGGACGTGGCCAGGCTCACAACGAGTCAATTTCCCCTTGTGGCTGCTCGGCTACAGCTTTGCACCCGCTTTTGGGAACCAAAACCCTCAGATACTTGCAGGGAGTGAGCAGCTCCCCTTGTGTCTGTTAGATGGAGCGCTGCAGCCCGATGGCAGCTCTAGGGGCTGTGGGAGCTGCGGTGCTCAATCATTGGAGCAGCTCTGGGCAGCAGCAAGACCCCAGAGTGAGGAGCTGGCACAGCTGAGGCCACGGTGGCCAGAACAAAGCAGTGTGGGAGGGCCCCTCAGCCCCTTTCTGCAAGGACGCCTGTGGGAAAGCCCTGCTGCACGGCAGCGTGCCCAGGGTGTGCTCTGCGGGCGTGCTGCAGCATCCCAGCAAAACCAGGGAAGCAGATGGGTGCTTTCACCTGGAGAGATCATGTTATTGAGCAGGAAATCTGAAAGTCCTTTTGGAAATAAGTAAAGGGGCTTCTGCGGTGGCCACCAGGTGCCCGGAGGACAAGCCTGTGTCTGTAGGCTTAAGCAATGTCCATACGCTAGTGTTCCCCTTCTCAATGGGCTGAAGGTGCCATCCAGGCTCTGAGCTCCTGTGTTTGCCCTTCTCCTGCAGGAAGATGTTCTTCACCGACTACGGGCAGATCCCCAAGGTGGAGCGCTGCGACATGGACGGGCAGAACCGCACCAAGCTGGTGGACAGCAAGATTGTCTTCCCCCACGGCATCACCTTGGACCTCGTGAACCGGCTGGTGTACTGGGCCGACGCCTACCTGGACTACATTGAGGTGGTGGACTACGAAGGGAAGAACAGACACACCATCATCCAGGGCATCCTGGTGAGTGAGGCTGCAGTCAAGGGTCTGAGTGTGCCTGAGCTGTTGTGGGGCACTGGGTCACGGTCCTGCGTGAGTAGGGGTCGGTGAGAGCCGTGGGTGGGCTCGTGGCTGGAGTTGCCTGGAGCCAGGGTTCTCACGTCTGCTCCCGACTTCCCAGATCGAGCACCTCTACGGGCTGACCGTCTTCGAGAACTACCTCTACGCCACCAACTCGGACAACGCCAACGCCCAGCAGAAGACCAGCGTCATCCGTGTCAACCGCTTCAACAGCACTGAGTACCAGGTGGTGACGCGGGTGGACAAGGGAGGAGCTCTGCACATCTACCACCAGCGGCGCCAGCCCACAGGTGGGACCCCGGCCAGGGAGCTTCCACCCCAAAGGTTGGGATGGGCTGCACCTTCCAGATTTCCTCTCTCATGGGCGCAGGCACCCAGGATGGGTTCACTTGCCTGAGGGCTCCTGTTGGAGCCAGGAGAACCTCACTGTGGGGCAGAGCAAGGGGCAGTGCCAGAGCCTGCCCACGGCTGCTGAAATGCACGAGGACAGGGACAGCAGGGACAGCAGAGCCAGTTGCCTGTGGGACTCCTGGAGCTGCCGTCCTGCTGGCCATCCTCCCCGGACAAGGTTCCGAATGGGGTCCCTGGGGTCCCAGAGACTAGCTGCCACACATCACGGGGTGGCCCGGCCCCTGCATCACTCTGTCTCCTCTGTGCCTCCGAGCCAGGCAGCTGCACCACGTGTGACAGGTCACATCTCACTGGAGAGCACTGGGACGCGGGAGCAGGTGCAGCAGCTTGAAATATTAATGGCTTCTGTTTGCGGCGCCCACACGCTCTCTGCTGCCGGCGCGCTCGCCCTCTGACCGAGGCCACGCGCTCCCGGGCCCGAGGGATTTCCAGGGAGTCAAAAGGCTTCGGAACTGCCAGTGCCAGTCCCTCCCGGTGCCCGTCCCTGTCTGCCCACTCCGCCCCCAGCACCTTCCTGCTGTTAATCAATTTACTCATTTTAAATCCTCTTAGCGTCTGCAGCCTGCTCGGCATTTTCCAGAGTACAAAACTAATCGGGAGATTTCTGAGCGGTGAAGGAGAGCGATTAAGGGGGCTCTCTGGGCTCTCTGTGAGTGGCCTCATCCTGCCAGTGCTGGCTGCAGAGCAGCCAGGCGGCCCCTCTTTTGTGGTGGCTCACCAGGGATGGGGTGTCAGGACAGAGGCAGCGTGACCCGATGTGCTGGGACACACCGTGCTGGTTTCTGTGCGGCAGTGGCCCTTCACCTCCTCGGGCAGGTCCTTTCCCATCTCAGTGTTGTCTGTCCCGTGTGGTGCTCAGCCCTCTGGGCGAAAGGGGCCACCCTAAAGCCTGCAGAACCACAGTCAGGCCAGCAAGGAGTCTCAAGGCTGTTTCCGTGTTGCTGCAGTTGCAGCCGTGTCCCCTTTGTGGCTGCGTGGACCTGCACAGGGCAGGAATCTCTGCGCTGCCTGGTTGCCCCGGGCCACTGAGTCCCTGCTGTGTTGCAGTGCGGAGCCATGCCTGCGAGCCCGATCAGTTTGGCAAGCCAGGGGGCTGCTCAGACATCTGCCTCCTTGGGAACAGCCACAAGACCCGAACCTGCCGGTGCCGCTCTGGGTTCAGCCTGGGCAGCGATGGGAAGTCCTGCAAAAGTGAGTCCTGCTCCCCTGGGGGCTGTGGCCACCTGTCTCAGTGCAGAGCCTGGGTGGGCAGAGGTGCCTGCCAGGTGATGGTGGCCCTGCCAAGGCACTGGTGCTGCCCGCAGTGCGGTGCTGGCCTGGCTGGGGCTGGTGACTCTCCCCGTCTCTCCGCAGAGCCTGAGCATGAGCTGTTCCTGGTGTACGGGAAGGGGCGTCCTGGCATCATCCGCGGGATGGACATGGGGGCCAAAGTGCCGGACGAGCACATGATCCCCATCGAGAACCTCATGAACCCCCGAGCGCTGGACTTCCATGCCGAGACTGGCTTCATCTACTTCGCCGACACTACCAGCTACCTCATTGGGCGCCAGAAGATCGACGGCACAGAGAGGGAGACCATCCTGAAGGACGGTGCGTGGCCAAGGCACCCAGCCCAGTCCCTCCCCAGCAGGGATAGCCCCAGGGAGCCTCAGCAGTGGCCATCAGCACATTTCCTTGTGTAACAGCAGCACTTATGTCCTCTGCCTGCTGCCTGTGACCCTTAAACCTAAGGTTTGAAGCTGCTGTTGGGGTTTTATCTGCACCCTGCTACACAGGGATGGGAACACGGCCCGTGGCTTGTCTCTTGTCCCTGAATGGCCCCGTCCTGCTGAGCTGGCCCAGATGGGAGAAGGAGGGAGGGTCTCAGTCAGGTGTCTGTGGGGCACGTGGCCAGCCGCTGCCGTTGTGTTGCCTCAGGGTGAACCAACCAAGGATGCTCCTGAGTCTGGCTTTTTGCAGTCCAGGCTCCCCGTGGCCGAGATGCCCCGGGGGGAGCTGCCTGTGCTGGGTCTGGGGGCTCTGTCGTCCCTGTCGGTTTGAGTTGGGCTCAGGTGGTGCCGAATGCACAGTGAATCATATGGGGCTGTCGCTTCCGCTTCTCGTCTACCGCTGCTGCGCAGCCCCGCTGACAGGCTTTTCCCCACAGGCATCCACAACGTGGAAGGGATTGCTGTGGACTGGATGGGGAACAACCTGTACTGGACGGATGATGGCCCCAAAAAGACCATCAGCGTGGCTCGGCTGGAGAAGGCCGCCCAGACGCGGAAGACCCTGATCGAGGGGAAGATGACCCACCCCCGAGCGATCGTGGTGGACCCCCTGAACGGGTGCGGGCTGCGGGCTGGCTGCTGGGAGGGCAGGGTCTCCGTGTGGCAGGTGCTGCTGTGGGCATCTGTGGCAGCGCGGGCAGTGGCCCAGCGGTGGGCAGGGGACAGCCAGGAGCTCTCCGCTGCTCTGTGTTGGCCGCTTTGCCGGCGGGACAACGGGTCACACGTGGGTCACTGCGACGGAGGTGTCACTCTGCAGACCCGCGGTGGGGTGGGCTCCGGGCTCCGCTGATCTGCGCCTGTAACAGCCTGGTGTCTGTGGCAGGTGGATGTACTGGACAGACTGGGAGGAGGACCCCAAGGACAGCAAGAGGGGCAAGATTGAGAGAGCCTGGATGGACGGCTCCAACCGCAACATCTTCATCACCTCCAAGACTGTCCTGTGGCCCAACGGGCTGAGCCTAGACATCCCAGCCAAGATCCTTTACTGGGTGGATGCTTTCTATGACCGCATCGAGATGGTCTATCTCAATGGCACCGAGCGGAAGGCAAGTGGAGGCCCCATGGGCTCTAGGGTTGGCGCTGTGGGTGGCTGAGCCAGGGCCTCAGCTGGCTGCACCCCTCTGGAGTCTCAGCGGGTGTCTGGCTCAGCTGCGCTGCCCTGCTGCCTGTCCAGTCCTATTCCCTTCCAGCACCCACTGCCCTGTCCCTGCCGTGCGGGGCTTCCATCATCTCCAGCCCAGCTAACGAGGTGCCTCCCCCTCCCCGCAGATCGTGTACGAGGGGCCCGAGCTGAATCACGCCTTCGGGCTGTGCCACTACAGCAGTTTCCTCTTCTGGACCGAGTACCGCAGCGGCAGCATCTACCGCCTGGACCAGGCCTCCAAGGTGGTGAGCCTGCTGCGGAACGAGCGCCCGCCCATCTTCGAGATCCGCATGTACGACGCGCAGCAGCAGCAAGGTGCTGGGGCCACCTCACCCAACACCACGGGGCCCTGCCTCGCACGAGGGATGGGGCTGGGGGCCGAGGCAGCGCCTCACTTAAGAGCTCCCCACCGTTTCTGCCTCCTTCAATCTGGCCGTAGCCCTGCCCGTCTCCTTCCCCGCATGCTCTGTCTTCCTCACCTCCGTCCTGCCGTCACTCACCCCCTGCCCTGCAGGCCTTTCCTCACTGGCCCTGCCTGCCAGGCTTCCCTACAGCCAGGCTTTGTGTCCCCTGGAGCGTCCCCGCTGCCTTGTGTGGCCTCAAGAACTTGTGTCTCCAGCTCTTGAGGGAGTCAGGCGGGTTGGGAGCCACCAGCCAGCCCCCTGTGGTTCCCCACGTAGCCAGGGCTCCTCTCCTCACTCTTGCTCTGCCTCCGCAGTGGGCTCCAATAAGTGTCGCGTGAACAACGGGGGCTGCAGCAGCCTGTGCCTCGCCACCCCCCGGGGCCGCCAGTGTGCCTGTGCTGAGGACCAGAACCTGGGAGACGACGGCGTCACCTGCCAGGGTAGGCGGCCTGGGAACCCCTGTTCCCCAGCGATGGAGGGGAGGACGTGGGGTCTCTGACACACGGGCAGTGCGGGGCTGGCCCGGGGCTCAAGGAGCTGGGTGCCTGTCTAAGTGCTGGTGCGCAGGGGCACGCGAAGGCACGTGGGTTGGCGCGCTCGGGGCTGCTGTCAGCGTCCTGCCGGTCTGGAGATGCAGGACTGTTCTCACTGCTGCCCTGCACTTGGTCATTTGGATCAATCGTGCCTTCCCTCTGCTCTTCCTTGCCAGTCAACCCGTCCTACGTCCCCCCGCCGCAGTGCCAGCCCGGGGAGTTCGCCTGCAAGAACAACCGCTGCATCCAGGAGCGTTGGAAATGCGACGGAGACAACGACTGCCTGGACAACAGTGACGAAGCCCCCGAGCTCTGCCGTGCGTTGCTACCTCCTGCGTGGTGGGACTGCAGTTTACGTGTTCCTGGGTGGGCTAAGCTTCCCTGAGGTGTGGGGCCGATGGCTCTGTTGGGGGCAGGCAGCCAGGAGCCCTGTGTCTCCTTCCTAGCTCTAAGGAATGCAGGCTTGAGTAGTTCAGGGAGGAAATGGTGATGAGGATCATGGATCCTCCATTTGTCTGAGGGTTCCTGTCCTTTTCCATCTCAGTTTTTCTCTCCACCAGCCGTGGAGGTGGGAGGGGGATGGATTGGGATGGGATGGGAAGGAGAAGGGCTGGTCCTGAATGTGTCTGTCCTCGCAGACCAGCACACCTGCCCATCAGACCGCTTCAAATGCAAGAACAACCGCTGCATCCCCAACCGCTGGCTCTGCGATGGGGACAACGACTGTGGGAACAATGAGGACGAATCCAACTCCACCTGCTCGGGTGAGGAGCCTGCACTCAGCTGCCAAGCTGAAGCCATCGCTGTTCCGTGCCGCAGGGCTGGCGCCTCTTGTCCCTGCTGCCCACTTTGCAGCCAGTTGGGTTTCTGTGCCCCACAGGGGCGCCGGGGGTTTTGTTCCCCCAGCAAGGCAAAGCACCACCAGCTCCTAGAGCTCTCTCTGTCTCTTCCTGGGCCAGCTCGGACCTGCTCCCCCAACCAGTTTTCCTGTGCCAGCGGGCGCTGCATCCCCATCTCCTGGACCTGTGACCTGGATGACGACTGCGGGGACCGCTCTGACGAGTCCGCCTCGTGTGGTGAGCTGAGGAGGGGAGCGCGGGGCGTTGCCAGAACCGGAGCCAAGGTGACTCCCCGCCACTGACGGTGCCTCTGTCCCCTCCGCAGCCTACCCGACCTGCTTCCCCTTGACGCAGTTCACCTGCAACAACGGGCGCTGCATAAACATCAACTGGCGCTGTGACAACGGTAAGGACCGCGGCCACGCCACGGCCTGGGGACGCAGCCACCGACGGCGAAGTCAGACGCAGGGCTGCTAGCCTGGCAGGGGACTGCGGAGCCGCAGTGGCCACGTGCTAAAGAGCAGAGCTGGGGCCGTGAAGCAGGAGGTGTCTGCTGAAGCTGTAAGCGCGTCCTGTGGCACCAGGACCCACCTTTTCCTTGGCAGCCCCTGGGGGAGTGAGTGCTGCAGGAACAGCCTGGCAGGGGTCGTTTTGGCAGAGCTTGGCACTCTCTGCAAGCAGCCAAAGCTCTGCCCCAGTGCTTGAAGAGAGTGTGGAATGGCCTGTGCTGCTGGTGGGGCCGAGCGAGGTCCCGTGACCCTGGGGAAGGCACGAGAGGTCTCCTAGCGAGCTGACATCTGGCCTCAGATCTGTTTCCAGGGACAGACTTGGGAGAGAGGGTTTGCCCCCCTGGCTGCCTCCCTTCCCCTCACTGCTCTGCACCTTTAGGTTTAACCAGGGGCTCCAGAGCAGATGGGACACATCCAGAGCTGCAGGGTGCTCGTGTCAGTGCAGGAGATAGCAGGGAGCTCTGGGTGCAGGTCACTCCCTGAGGCCTTCCCAAGGAAACAGGCTCTTGCCCCTGGAGCAGCCCCATCTCTGAGCTATCTCTTGGGGATCCAACAGTGCTGGCAGCCAGGCACCCACCAAAGTGGCAGCCTTGGTGTGCAGCACCCCTGTGCAGCCAAGAGCCTTGACAGGCACCCACAGGGCAGGAACTGCAACGATGAGAGGCTCCAGCCCAGCTGCCCCAGGCTCCCCCAGCACCCTCCCCTGCCTCTGGTCTCACCGCCGAGGCTGCTGGGTTTGCCTGCGCCTCTGTGTCCCCCTGTCCGTGCCAGTGTCTGCGTCCCAGTGCCAGCGTGTCTGTGCCCTCTGTGTGTGTTGTGGTGTTGTGTTTGTCACTGTGCCCACTCTCCTGTCTGGTTGGTTCTGTGTTTCAGAAAAAGATTGTGGGGATGGCTCTGACGAAAAGAACTGTCCAAAGCCTACCGGTTAGTGCATAGATCAACATGCACCAGCCCCCCAACCTGGCCCCACACAGCCCCCAAGCCTGCCCCTGCCAGACTGGGGCAGACACCAGCTTCTCCAGACACTGGCAATGCCCCCCACACCCCCGGCAGTGCCCTCACACCCCCTGGCAGTGCCCTCCACGCTCCCTGGCAGTGCCCCCATGCTTCTGCAGCAAGAGAGATGTGCTGGCTGTCAGGGACAGAGCAGCTGTCCTCCCAGTTCAGAGTGGAATTGTTTGGGGAGCTCCTGTGATGGGAGCCTGGGGAAGTTGACGTCTGCTGCTGCTGCAGGAACTGGGCTGTGGGTGAGGTGATGTGGTAGCCATCAGTGCCCATGGTGAGCTCTCCTGTGCAGAGGATGCAGAGTTAGGGGGAGGCAGAGGCCCTTTTCCAAGCTCTGGTGTGTCCAGACCAGAACAGAGCCCTGCAGCCAGGCCAGTCCTGTGCTCTGTGCCAGGGCCGGGCAGGGTGAGCAGAGGGGCCACATTGCCAGTGTCTGGGTGCCATCAGCCTAAACATCCCCTGCCTGTCTGCGGGCACTGGGGTCTCCTCCAAGCAAACCAACCCCCCCAGTTGGCTGTGCCAGCCCACTTGCCCCTGGAGGTGCCCTGTAAGGGGGTGCCCAATCCCCCCAGTTCCACTCCTGCCGCGGAGCGAAGTGGTGCCCTCGGTGCTGGGCCAGCTCCCAGCCGCCCCAGGTCCATGGCTGATCTATGCAGTTTGTGTTTTGTTTTCTCTGTGCACTGCTGGTGCTGTGGCTGCGCCTGGGGGCGGGAGGGCCGGGGGCTCTCGCTCCGGCCCAGCCTCTGCGGCAGGAGTCCCGCTGCCTGTCGCTGTCTCTTGTCTGCTGTTGTGGTCTGTCTGATCCTCGTCGTTCCCCGCTTCCCCCAGCCGCCTCCTCTGGCCGGGGAGGGGGCCTCTACCTTCATCCCTCCTGTCGTGCCTCCAGCAGCCCTCCTCCTCACCCCTGGCTGCCTGAGCGCTCCCTGAGCCCCCTCCCGCTCCCCTTCCTTCCCCAGACAACGACTGTGGGGACAACAGTGACGAGGCGGGCTGCAGCCACTCCTGCTCCAGCAACCAGTTCAAGTGCAACAGCGGGCGCTGCATTCCCGTGCACTGGACCTGCGATGGGGACAACGACTGTGGGGACTACAGCGACGAGACTCATGCCAACTGCACCAACCAGGGTGAGCCCCAGCCCGTGGCAGGGCTCCTCTGCTCAGGGTCCTACCCTGTGGGAACCCAGGCAGTGCTCCAGGAGGGAGTGAGCAGCAAGCGGACCCTCCTGGGCATCTTCTGCTGTCCTGGCTGAAAGCTGAAAGACCCCCCCCACCAAGCAGAGCCCCCACTTCCAGGCAGGGCATCCTGCAGCCTCCTCTGCCCGCCGTGGCTGCCCAGATGTCACCCTCCTGCACCTCTGGGTGCACCTAGCCCTTTCCCTGCCCACCAGTGTTGCCCCTTCCCCTTCTTGTGCCCTGAGCACACCCCCCCCCAGTTGCCAGCACATGGAGCAAAGGCAATGAACTGCTGCTCACACCCTCCCACCAGCCACTCGGCCACCTGGGGGCTGCCACACTGATGAGTTCCAGTGCCGCCTGGACGGGCTCTGCATCCCCATGCGCTGGCGCTGCGACGGCGACACAGACTGCATGGACTCCAGTGATGAGAAGAACTGCGAGGGGGTCACGCATGTCTGCGACCCCAACGTCAAGTTTGGCTGCAAGGACTCAGGTGAGAGCAGGAGACAGAGGGAGCTGCTCTCTGAACTGGGGAAGGGGCTGGGACCCCACCTTGGCTCAGTGAGGTCAGGGACAGCAGCGGAGAGGCAGCAGCTCTGGGGCAGCTGGTGCCCCGTGCTTGGTCTGACCCTGCTCATGCCACCCTCAGCCCGCTGCATCAGCAAGGCCTGGGTCTGTGACGGGGACAGCGACTGCGAGGACAACTCAGATGAGGAGAACTGCGAGTCGCTGGTGTGCAAACCCCCCTCCCACACCTGTGCCAACAACACCTCCATCTGCCTCCCCCCTGAGAAGCTCTGCGATGGCTCTGACGACTGCGGGGACGGCTCCGACGAGGGCGAGCTCTGCGGTGAGCGTGGGGCAGGGGGCACGGGGCAGCCCCTCGCCAGGAGCGGGATGGGCCGCTGACGAACGCATGCTCTCTCCACAGACCAGTGCTCCCTGAACAACGGCGGCTGCAGCCACAACTGCACGGTGGCCCCCGGCGAGGGCATCATCTGCTCCTGTCCCCTGGGTATGGAGCTGAGCTTGGACAACAAGACCTGCCAGATCCAGAGCTACTGCGCCAAGCACCTCAAGTGCAGCCAGAAGTGCGAGCAGGACAAGTACAACGTCAAGTGCTCCTGCTACGAGGGCTGGCTGCTGGAACCCGATGGCGAGAGCTGCCGCAGTCTGGGTTTGTGTGGGGGCTGCAGGGCCCGGCAGCAGGAACGGGTCTGAGGGGCACGGCTGGCTCCTGGGGTTCCCCCGTGCTCTCCTGACCCTGCCCTCCTTTCCCCAGACCCCTTCAAGCCGTTCATCATATTCTCCAACCGCCACGAAATCCGCCGCATTGACCTGCACCGGGGCGACTACAGCGTCTTGGTCCCTGGGCTGCGCAACACCATCGCCTTGGACTTCCACCTCAACCAGAGCTCGCTGTACTGGACCGACGTGGTGGAGGACAAAATCTACAGGGGAAAGCTGCTTGAGAACGGGGGTGCGTAGTCCTGTGCGCCCGGGCGGGTGAGGAGGCAGCGGTGCAGATGTGGGGTGGGGTGCTGGCTGTGGCTCCTTGGCACTCGGCAGCGGTGGGAGCCCCCAGCCCCTGCGATGATCCGGTTCTGCTCTCCAGAAGTGCTCATTAAGTAGGAGTTAATTAGCATTCCCAGCACTTCCCTAATGGTAATTGCAGCCCAGCAGCTGGGCACACAAAGCCAGGCCCCCTCCCAATCAGCACTGCGGAGCCTGGGAGTGGGGGACACCAGGAGCCCAGCACCGGGGCCGTGGATGTGAAGCAGAGCCCTTTGGGGTTTGTTGCCCCACCATCAATCCCAGTCAGTCCTGCTGGAGCTGTTCAGGACTGGGGTGTGATGGTGGCGGGTGGGCTGCCAGCCTGAGCCCCCCGGTGCTGTGCCCTGCAGCTCTCACCAGCTTCGAGGTGGTGATCCAGTATGGGCTGGCCACCCCTGAGGGCCTGGCTGTGGACTGGATTGCCGGCAACATCTACTGGGTGGAGAGCAACCTGGACCAGATTGAGGTGGCCAAGCTGGATGGCACCATGCGGACCACGCTGCTGGCTGGGGACATTGAGCATCCTCGTGCCATCGCCCTGGACCCCCGCTATGGGTAAGGCAGGAGGGGACATGGCTCCCACAACACAGTTGGCACCCTTGGGGTCTTGCCAGGGAACCAGCCTGTGGGCTTTGCCTGGGTCCTGCTGGTTCACAAGGGCAGGTGTCTCCATGCTGACTGTCCCCGCTCGTTGTCCCACTCAGGATCCTGTTCTGGACAGACTGGGATGCCAGCCTGCCCCGCATCGAGGCCGCCTCCATGAGCGGGGAGGGCCGCCGCACCATCCACAAGGAGACGGGCTCGGGAGGTTGGCCCAATGGGCTCACCGTCGACTACCTGGAGAAGCGCATCCTCTGGATTGATGCCAGGTGGGACCAGACACCCCTCTCTGCCCTACACACCCCCCTGTCTGTCCCCTGTGGAGCCCCTCTGGTCCCTTCCAGCTCTAGCACCAGCTGCTCAGACCCTGTGGGCTGCTAATGTTGTGTTGAAGACCTCGTGTGGCCCCTGCCCAGGCGTCTGCCTGCTCTCACCCCTCGTCTCTGCTGGGCGCAGGTCGGATGCCATCTACTCGGCTCTGTACGATGGGACGGGGCACATCGAGGTGCTGCGGGGGCACGAGTACCTGTCGCACCCCTTTGCCGTCACCCTCTATGGAGGTGAGGTCTACTGGACCGACTGGCGCACCAACACGCTCGCCAAAGCCAACAAGTGGACGGGGCACAACGTGACGGTGGTGCAGAGGACCAACACGCAGCCTTTCGACCTGCAGGTCTATCACCCCTCCCGGCAGCCCCTGGGTGAGGCCTGGGGACACAGAGGCAGCAGCACAGGGTCACGGGTGGGGGGTGCAGTGGCCCTGGCCACCCAGCAAAGAAATGTCCTGGGCTGATGAAGCTGGTGGGTCAAAACCTCTTGGTGGGACGGGCAGGCTACGGTGGGGGTCTGCAGCTCTCTGGGGTCTCCTGGGAACAGGGATGTTGCTGAGTCTCATGCCCTTTGCAGCTCCTAATCCCTGTGAAGCCAACGGGGGCAAAGGGCCGTGTTCCCACCTCTGCCTCATCAACTACAACCACACGCTGTCCTGCGCCTGCCCCCACCTCATGAAGCTGGACAAAGACAACACGACCTGCTACGGTAGGGGTCTTCCTGGGGCAGGGGGGACAAACGGCTGCTTCAGAACCAGGACCAGGCTGGGGTCCCACCGCTGCCCCTTCTGTCCTTCTCCCCAGAGTTCAGGAAGTTCCTGCTGTACGCGCGGCAGATGGAGATCCGGGGTGTGGACATCGACAACCCCTACTACAACTACATCATCTCTTTCACGGTGCCGGACATCGACAACGTTACCGTCGTGGACTACGATGCCCTAGAGCAGCGCATTTACTGGTCTGATGTGAGGACCCAGACCATCAAGAGAGCCTTCATCAATGGCACCGGCGTGGAGACCGTCGTCTCTGCGGGTGGGTGTGGAGGAGCATCGCCCCGGCGAGGCCTGGAGCTGCCTGTGCTCCACAGGCTGCGGCTCCGTGAAACCAGCCCTTCATCTGAGCATCACCCCAGCTCAGGATTCTCCATTCTCTGTTCCCTTGCAGACCTGCCCAACGCTCATGGGCTCTCTGTGGACTGGGTTTCCAGAAACCTCTTCTGGACCAGCTATGATGCCAACAAGAAGCAAATCAATGTGGCCCGGCTGGACGGCTCCTTCAAGAACGCGGTGATCCAGGGGCTGGACAAGCCGCACTGCCTGGTGGTTCACCCGCTGCGGGGGTAAGTTGCTGCTGGGATGAGGTACCAACGGGCCTGGGGTCAGGGCGAGGAGAGTTGGCAGAGGAGAAGGTGCCCATGCGGGGCACGCACGTGCACGTGATGGCATCGGTGTGTGCTGGGGGGAGGACAGGCTGCTGTCCCTGTGTGCTGGTGTGGGTAGGAGGTGTGAGAGGAGGCAGGCATACAGCTGGGGTGCCTGTGGGTGCACGGCTGATGGCTGTGCACACGCGTGTGTTTGCGGGAGAGCAGGCTGCAGACACGGGTGGCCCGTCTGTGCGGGGCTGTGCTGGGCAGGGCTACTTGCGTGAGAGGGGCGAGAGGCCAGCTGAAGCTGGGAGGGCACAGAGCTGCACATGGTCTGTCCCCGTGGGGTTGTGAGCCACCCCGTGCTCATTGTCCCCACACCGGTGCAGGAAGCTGTACTGGACAGACGGGGACAACATCAGTGTGGCCAACATGGATGGAAGCAACCGCACCCTCCTCTTCACCAACCAGAAAGGACCCGTTGGTATGGACCTGTTGGTAGAACCCCACCTCGAGCTCCTGCCCTGGCAGCCCTGGCTCCGTGTGGGGCTGGCAGTTGGGTCACCTTGACCTCACACACCTGTTCTCTCTGTCACGCCGACCTCTCTGCCTGTCCCATCCCACCTCCCAGACCAGTGACAGTCCCTTGGGGACACTGATGGCCCCTTGCTTTCCAGGCCTGGCCATTGACTACCCAGAGAGCAAGCTGTACTGGATCAGCTCTGGCAACGGCACCATCAACCGGTGCGACCTGGACGGCAGCAACCTGGAGGTGATTGAGTCCGTGAAGAGTCAGCTGAGCAAGGCGACCGCCCTGGCCATCATGGGTGAGAGACAGCAGGGTGGTGGGAGCACGGTGGCTGCTCGTGGCCACCTCTAGCAGCCGTGCGAGGAGGCTTCCCCGCCAAAGCCTGAGCTCTGCCCCTGTCTCCAGGCCACTTGCTCTGTGCCACTGGGGTGGGAGGGGATGGGGGCAGCTGCTGCATGTTCCTGCCTTCTCCTCGCAGGCGACAAGCTGTGGTGGGCTGACCAGGCCTCGGAGAGGATGGGCACCTGCAACAAGAAGGACGGGACGGAGGTGACGGTGCTGCGCAACAGCACAACGCTGGTGATGCACATGAAGGTTTACGATGAGAGCATCCAGCAAGGTGGGCCAGGGGCAGAGACCCTGCGGGGCCAGGCTGTGGCTCGCCCCGTGCGGCTGCCCCGAGTGGCCCAGAGGCCATGGCCACTGCTGCCCCTCACCTCCATCTCTCTGTGGCAGCTGGAACCAACCCCTGCAGCCTGAATAACGGCGACTGCTCGCAGCTCTGCCTCCCCACCTCCGAGACCTCCCGGTCCTGCATGTGCACTGCAGGCTACAGCCTGAAGAGCGGGCAGCAGTCCTGCGAAGGCAAGTGCCCACCCCTGTCCCCAAACCTGACCCCCACTCTGGCTCAGAGCAGAGAGCCTCCCAGCCACATGTGCCAGTCACTGGGAGCAGGCAGGGCATTTGCTCTGCAGATCCTCAGTCCCTGCCCAGTTTGCCACTGTCTCCCTTGAGAGGGAAGAGCCGCCCCCTCCCCGTCACTGCCGGGGCCTCTCAAAGGCTGTTTGTGTGCAGAATGTTCTTGGTGTGTTTGGAGGGGGCTGGCGGAGCTGCTGCACCATCTGGGTCAGGGCAGGGACTGAATAACAAGAGCTGCCCTGACCCAGATGCAGTGCAGAGCCTTTGCCAGCGCTCAGGGGTGGAGACAGCTCTGGAGAGGCCTCGCTCATCCCTCCCTGTGCCCTGGCGTGAGGCAGGACCCCTGGGACAGGCTGCCCTGCCCTGTGAGGCAGTGAGAGCCATCCTGTCCTGGGCACAGAGGGGTTTTCTCCCCGTGTTCGTCCTGGCTCATCTCCTCTCTCGTGGGGACCCAAGTGAAGCAGAGACATCCCTCCCTCTGTCAGAGCCACGGTGCTGCGAGGCTTGGGAAGCGAGCCCTGCGCACGCTGCCCACGTAGACACGTCACCCCCGACCGCAGCGCTGTGGGCAGGAGCAGGCGCTCGGTGTCCAGCAGGGCGACCTCCCCCACCGCCTCCCTGGCCACCCACAGAGCTGCCACTTGCTGCCAGCCCACGTCTCGCGTGCGTCAGCCGAGAGGTGGGCGCAGGGGCTGTCTGCGTGGGGATGCTTCAAGCGGCCACGCAGCCTGCCTGCCACACTGGCCCATCTGCCCATGCCAGGGACTTGCGGTGACGCGTTTAGTGCCACAAGCTCCACCAAGTTGTGCTCCAGGGAGCTGCTGTCGCGGTTTTCCATAAGTTGTGGTTGTCAAAGGCTGTGTTGGATGTGTCTGACTGTCCCTATGTCTGTGTTAACAGGTGTTGGCTCCTTCCTCCTGTATTCGGTCCACGAAGGGATCCGCGGCATTCCCCTGGACCCCAACGACAAGTCGGATGCCCTTGTGCCCGTGTCGGGGACCTCCCTGGCCGTGGGGATTGACTTCCATGCAGGTGACACGAGGGCTGGGAGTAGGACAACAGACCTGGAGAGGTCAAGGGTGGGGAGGGTGATGGGGGCCCACAGGCAGTCACAGACAGCGACTCTCCTGCCTGACCCCTCTCAGAGAACGACACAATCTACTGGGTGGACATGGGCCTGAGCACCATTAGTCGGGCCAAGCGGGACCAGACGTGGAGGGAGGACGTGGTCACCAACGGCATCGGCCGTGTGGAGGGCATCGCCGTGGACTGGATCGCTGGTGAGATGGGGCTCTGGGGTGGGGAAGAGCAGGGGGACAGTTTGGGGACTGGAGCTCACACTGGTGTTCACCATCCCCTCTCTGCAGGAAACATCTACTGGACAGACCAAGGCTTTGATGTCATTGAGGTGGCCAGGCTGAACGGGTCCTTCCGCTATGTGGTCATCTCCCAGGGGCTGGACAAGCCACGGGCCATCACTGTTCATCCGGAGAAGGGGTGAGGCACCACACAGAGCCGCCCGGAGAAGGGCTGCCAGCTGGGTGGTGGGCAGGTGCCAGAGACAACCAGCACCCTCCCTGCAGAGCGGCACCTCCTGCCTGCAGTGGAGAAGGACTCGGAGGTCTCCTGCCACACCAAGGGATGAGCCCTTGCTGTCCAAACCATCTGGGTGTAGCCACCCTTTCACTGGTGGGCTTGGCTCTCTGGACCTCTCCGAGCCTTTGTGGGTGCCAGCATCTCAGAAGACCCACACAGAGCCTCCCCGTGGACTGGCTCCAGCTTCAGGCAGAGTCACAGGCAGAGGGCTGGGGAAGGACAGAGACCTGCACCTGGGACATGGGCTGGGCCCTGGGCTGCCTCCAGCTGGCCAGTTGGCCAGAAGATCTCCAGGGGCCTGGACTGAGGCCCTGGTGTGGAGGGATGATGGGGAGAGCTGTGTTTCCTCTGCTCCAGGCCAAGAGGCCCCCGAAGGCTGCCTGTGGCTGGCCCCATGGTCACAGCCCTACCGTCCCTCATAGGTACCTGTTCTGGACAGAGTGGGGGCAGTATCCCCGCATCGAGCGGTCGCGTCTGGACGGAACCGAACGGATGGTGCTGGTGAATGTCAGCATCAGTTGGCCCAACGGGATATCAGTGGACTATGAGGTACAGCTGCTGGTGGGGAGAACGGTGCTGTTCTGGGGCCTGGCGGGGTCAGGCTGGGGCTGAGCTTCACCTCTGCCTCTGGGGACATGGTTGCCCTCCTTAGAGCCCTGGAGTCACGTTGCCCAGAGTGGTCATCCTCTGAATTCTGGGAGGTACAGAGGGTGCCCCGCTGTGCTGCCCCACTGCTGACTGGCTGCTTTCCCACCACCTCAGGACGGGAAGCTGTACTGGTGCGATGCCCGGACGGACAAGATTGAGCGGATTGACCTGGAGACCGGTGAAAACCGAGAGATCGTCCTGTCCAGCAACAACATGGACATGTTCTCGGTGTCAGTCTTCGAGGAGTACATTTACTGGAGCGACAGGTGTGGGGCTGGAGGGGTCACCCAGGCACAACACCTGCTGGGTGTTCTGGAGGAAGGTGGTGGAGCTGGGTCCCGCTGGTGGCTCAGTGGCTCTGTCCTCTCTTAGGACTCATGCAAATGGCTCCATCAAAAGAGGCAACAAGGACAACGCCACCGAGTCGGTGTCCCTGCGGACAGGGATCGGAGTGCAGCTGAAGGACATCAAGGTCTTCAACCGGGCCAGGCAGAAGGGTGCGTCCAGGAGCCCCTTGTGCTGCACTGCTGAGTGCCAGTGGCCACCTAGTCTGTGGCTGGCAGATGTGGGCAGGGGAATGGGAACAAACAGGCTACTGTGTCCTCATCACAGAACTGTGTCAGGCCACGGGCTGAGCCAGCTTCTTCACCCGCTCCCAGAGGAAGTGGGAGAAGGGAGAAGTGGCTGAGTGGGAGCATTGTCCTGCACAGAGCACCCCCAGCGCCTCAGACAGCTCTCCCTTTCCTCCTCAGGCACCAACATCTGTGCCCAGAACAACGGGGGCTGCCAGCAGCTCTGCCTGTTCCGGGGCAACGGGCAGAGGACGTGTGCCTGCGCCCATGGCTTGTTGTCCGAGGACGGGGTGAGCTGCCGGGACTATGACGGCTACCTGCTGTATTCGGAGCGCACCATCCTCAAGAGCATCCACCTGTCGGATGAGAACAACCTCAATGCACCCATCAAACCCTTCGAGGATGCGGAGCACATGAAGAACGTCATCGCCCTGGCCTTTGACTACCGCTACGGCTCCAAGGGCAGCAACCGCATTTTCTACAGCGACATCCACTTCGGCAACATCCAGCAGATCAACGACGATGGCACCGGGCGCAAGACCATTGTGGAGAGTAAGTGGCACCTGCCCCCAGACCCCTCCTGGGTCCTCTCACACTCCCTCTTCCTGAGCTCACTCCTTCCTTGCCCAAGGATGCTCTGTCCTGTGCTCAGTTGACAGGTTTTGCTGTCGCTGAGGGGCATCTGGACAGTTCAGCTGTTTGAGGGTTCAGCTGTGAGGTCTCTGCTGGAGCCTCTGGAGCTGGAGGGAAGGTCTCCCTGGTTGGCCAGGAGTCTTTGTCTTGTCACTTTGTGGCCCTGGGCCTCAGCCCTCCCCTGGCAGAGGAAGGGAGACCCTTCTCTTCCCCTCTGAGCACTGCTGCTGTGGGGATGGGGGACCTGGAGCGAGGTCCAGCCTGTGCTGGGGAGATAGTCGGAGCATGAGGCTTGGAAGCCAAGTCCAAGTCCTCGTTTCCTTGTAGGTGAATATCACTCAGCCTTCCTGTCAGCGGCCCTGGTTGCCTGGGTGGCAGCAGAGTGTTACCCAAGAGGTCCCAGGCATCTTCTGGGGTCTCAGCTCTCCTGTTAGCACAGACAGGAGCCCAGCCTGGCTGAGTTCCCTTGGGTGCTGCTGCTCTGGCATGGTGTTAGCAAGCAGCCAGAGCCCGAGAGACTTTTTGGGGTACAGTTATCAGTAGTCACTCCAGGCTGCCAAAAAAGCCTCACTGGCTGTTGAGGACAGCTCTAGCTGTGCAGCAGGAGCTGGATGTGACCCTTGCCTGTCCTCCCTGTCCGCAGACGTGGGCTCGGTGGAGGGGCTGGCGTACCACCGCGGCTGGGACACACTGTACTGGACCAGCTACACCACGTCCACCATCACGCGACACACCGTGGACCAGAGCCGTGTGGGCGCTTTCGAGAGGGAGACAGTGATCACCATGTCAGGGGACGACCACCCCCGGGCCTTCGTGCTGGATGAGTGCCAGAAGTGAGTGGCTGTTGGTGGCCCAGATAGCCCTCCTAGGGGTCCTTATGGTCCCAGGGTCAGTGTCAGGGCAGACACCCCTCCACTCTGGTTCCCAGCACAGGCAGTATTGAACCTCCCCCTACCCCCACCTTCCCACACATCCTTCAGCACCCCAAAGTTCACAGAAACCCACTCCCCTCTGTGGCTGGCTGGTACTGTGTTTCCTAGCCAGCTGCAGTGGCCTCATTCATAGAATCACAGAATCATTAGGGATTGGAAGGGACCTTGAAAGATCATCTAGTCCAATCCCTCTGCCACAGCAGGATCACGCAGACCAAGTCATAGAGTCAGGGTTAGAAGGGACCACAGGATCATCCAGTCCCAACTCCCCAACCATGGGCAGGGACACCCCACCCTAGATTCATCCACCTCCCGCCCGTTTTAATGTGGAGACACTGTCCTGTCCATCCTGAGGTCCCAGGAACCCTCACAGCAGCATTGGGGCGGGCTGTGGGGCAGAGAGCTGAGGTTACAGTGACCTGTGTGCCTCTCCCCTTCCAGCCTGATGTTCTGGACCAACTGGAATGAGCAGCACCCCAGCATCATGCGTGCCACCCTCTCCGGTGCCAACGTCCTCATCATCATCGACCAGGACATACGGACACCCAACGGGCTGGCCATTGATCACAAGGCTGAGAAGATCTACTTCTCTGACGCCACGCTGGACAAGATCGAGCGCTGCGAATACGATGGCTCCCACCGACACGTGAGTCGAGCCCTGGCCCAGCAGCGGAGAGAGGGGAGGAGAAACCTGATGCTGGGTCTTCGTTCTGGACGCACACAGCACAGGTTGCATCTAGGGTGGGGCTGGAGCTGCATCCTGTGTCCAGGTTGCCTCATGCTTACGACGTCTGGCAGGTGATCCTGAAATCAGAGCCCGTGCACCCCTTTGGCCTGGCGGTCTACGGCGACTACATCTTCTGGACAGACTGGGTGCGCAGGGCTGTGCAGCGTGCCAACAAGTACGTGGGCACCGACATGAAGCTTCTGCGTGTGGACATCCCCCAGCAGCCCATGGGCATCATTGCCGTGGCCAACGACACCGACAGCTGTAAGGACACCCCACGGTCCACCCATCACAGCAGCCTCCTCACTGTGGCACCCCTTGCGAGCACCTTCTTCTGGGCTGTTTAGCCTCTGTCAGTGTCTCCTCCCTGTCTGCAGGGCAGTAGGGGTAGGGGAAGCCATCCCACCATCCTGGTCTGTCATTGCCCCTTTGGGACCCTCTGTCCACCTCCAAACCCTGGGCAGTCTGAAGAGAGGGAATTTGCCCTCTTTGAGCTCTTCCCAGTGCATCCTCCTTGCAGGGTCTGGAGGGAACAGACACCCCTGACCCCAGACTTCCCCCTGAAGAGCCTGGGCAGGAATCACGACTTCTCCCTCCCCAGCAGGGAGGACAAGGGGAGGGGCTGATTGTCCTTGCTCCTGGGGTCACTCTCTCCATCTCTCCTAGGCGAGTTGTCCCCATGCAGGGTGAACAATGGTGGCTGCCAGGATCTCTGCCTGCTCACGCCCAAAGGACACGTCAACTGCTCCTGCCGTGGCGAGCGCGTCCTGCAGGAGGACTTCACCTGCAAAGGTGAGGGGCGGTGGAAGCAGGAGCTGGTGGGATGAGAAGGGGAGGTAGAGAGGCCGGGCTCAGCCTGGCAGAGCTGACGTCCCCGTGCCCTGCCCAGCCCTGAACTCCACCTGCAACATGCACGACGAGTTCGAGTGTGGGAACGGCGAGTGCATCGACTTCAGCCGGACCTGTGATGGCGTGGTCCACTGCAAAGACAAGTCAGATGAGAAGCAGTCCTACTGCAGTAAGGTTCCTCCTCTTGCTGCTTTGCTCGAATGCTCGTGCACCCTTCCTCTTGTTTCCTTCACAAACTAGCACCCTGCTTGAGCTGTTGGCTCTGCGCAGCCGTAGGAGCCAGGACTGTTGGGTCCTTGTGTCCTTCAAGTGCTCTCAATCCCTCTTGGCCTCCCAGGGATGGACCAGCCAGGCTTTAAGGGCACCAGACCTTTCCCCCTTGTGGGGGTAGGCTGGGACACCTTGAGCCAATACAGTGGGGGCTGCAGCACCAACCCTGGCTCTCAGCTGGGAAGGTCCTTGCTGGGTAAAGGCCCAGCTTAACCCTGCAGCATGGCCAGCAAAGCACAGGGGTGCCTGTTTCTGAATCCTGCCGCCTTCCCCTGCTCAAGGGTCCCCGTGTAGCCAAGATACCCAGGGACAGCAGCCCTCCCCTAGTGCTCACCTCCTTCTCCTCCTCCTCCTCCTCCCCTCCCCTTACAGGTAGCCGCAAGTGCAAGAAGGGCTACCTGCACTGCATGAACGGGCGCTGTGTCGCCAGCCGCTACTGGTGCAATGGCGTGGATGACTGCGGAGACAACTCGGACGAAGTGCCGTGCAACAGTAAGCAGCTGGCTGGCTCGTGGCCAGTCCTTGCCAGGGCTCGGGCAGCTGTCT
The DNA here is from genome assembly GCA_013400115.1 of Rhinopomastus cyanomelas. Taxonomy (NCBI): domain Eukaryota; kingdom Metazoa; phylum Chordata; class Aves; order Bucerotiformes; family Rhinopomastidae; genus Rhinopomastus; species Rhinopomastus cyanomelas. The sequence goes on along the minus strand of VXBP01010624.1, from coordinate 152,166 downwards.
GGGACTGGGACGGAGGCGTCAGGAACGGGTTACCTTCAGCTTGACAGGATCAGAGCAAAGCCAGGGCTTAGCGGAGAGCTGAGGTCTACATTCACATGCTGCTGGTGTCACACGCTCGCTCCCTGACAGCAGGGAGGAAGAGCCCCCGAGCACGGTCAGGAGGCACCAGAGCCCCCCAACACAGCACTTGGGCACCTGGAACACAAGGTGATGTGGAGGGCAGTGTCAGTCCTGTGCTCCGGAGAAGACAGTGTCCAAGTGCCCTCAAGGGCAGCATCCCTCCAGAAGCCTGGTTCAGGATCAGTGGGGAAGGCCAGGAGCTTTCATGAGCTGGTCCAGACCTACCAGCCACAGGCCTGCCAGGGAGAGGGTGGGAGCCAGAGAGGCACCAGCTGTCTGCTGCGAGGGGACTGGATCTGGGAGGATGACACTGGGCATCCAGTGCTGTACAGGGCAGTGTCTGTGCATAAACATGAGTGGGGCAGCTGGACACGATGGGTCTCCCAGCTCAGCCTCACCTGCTGCTGGGTCTTCCCCCCCCTGCAGAAACCAGCTGCGCCGCTACGGAGTTTCGCTGCCGAGATGGGAGCTGCATTGGGAACTCGAGCCGCTGCAACCAGTTCATCGACTGCGAGGACGCCTCGGATGAAATGAACTGCAGTGAGTGCCCCAGCTGCTGTCCCGTGCTCCCCACTGCCCAGCTGCAGCTCTGGGGGTGCTCCTTCCCTCTGCAGCTGCAGACAGGTGTCTAGGGTCCTGCACCTTGTTTCAGTCTCTGGGACTTGATGAATCTGGGAGGTAGAAGGGCCCTGACTCCCTTCCTGGAAGCAGCCTCAGCCCATCACTGCACCCCACCACTGCTATAGTCCTGCCACCCCCCCAGCAGCCCCCTAGAAGAGCTTAACATGCTCCCAGCAGCTCGGGCGGGAGCAGCCGTCAGCGGGGTGAGGGCTGGGCTGTGTGGCTGGCCAGTGGCCCCCATCACCTGAGGCCCTGGTGTGTGGTTCCTTGCAGCGGCCACCGACTGCAGCAGCTATTTCAAGCTGGGAGTGAAGGGTATCACATTCCAGAAGTGTGAGCACACCTCCCTGTGCTACGCCCCAAGCTGGGTGTGTGACGGGGCGAACGACTGCGGAGACTACTCGGACGAGCGCAACTGCCCGGGTGAGAGTAGGGGAGAGGAGAGGGGACTGGGGCATCGCACCAGCCCTCCAGCCAGGGGCCCCCCCTTTGAGGTCCACTTGGGCTGTGGATGCTTTGCACATCAGGACTGTTGTCCTGTGGCTGCACATCTCCTGCTGATGGGTTTGGGGTTGCAGAGGGGGTTTGGGGTGGAATCCTTCCGAGTCGGGCAGTTCTGGGACGGAGACGGGCAGGACGTGTCCCTGCCACCACCCTTCCTGATGACCCCTTCACAAACCAGGTGGGAAGAAGCCCAAGTGTCCGGCCAACTACTTCGCCTGCCCGAGTGGGAGGTGCATCCCCATGACCTGGACCTGCGACAAGGAGGACGACTGCGAGAATGGGGAGGATGAGACTCACTGCAGTGAGCGGCAGGGTGGGGAGCGCGAGAGACTCGGGGTCATAGCAGGGGGTGGTGAGGGAAGGCAGCACCCCCTCCTCTCTTTGGCATCCCTTGGCCAAGAATCAGACTCCAGACTATTCCCCCTTTGTGACCTTCATCCACAAATCTTTGAACTGTGACCAGTGCAAATGTCCTTGTGCCTGTTTGCTCAGCCCAGGGGCCACTGTCCCTGCTCATTTTGAAGGTGGCCACTTGCAGCTCATTTGAGTTGCTTTTAGTTCTGCTAAACCCCAGCTCCAGAGTGGGGAATCCCACCCCACGCCTACAGCTGCGGCGCTCCTCAGACTGCACTGCCAAGTCTGGGCAAGCAGTAGCCCCAGCCACCCACGCTCCAGTCCTGCAGATCAGCTAGCCCGGCCTGGCTGCATTCACTGCTGACTCTGATCCCTTCTGTCCTCTCCCAGACAAGTTCTGCTACCCTGTGCAGTTTGAGTGCAACAACCATCGCTGCATCTCCAAGCTCTGGGTGTGCGATGGGGCGGACGACTGTGGAGATGGTTCTGATGAGGACAGCCGCTGCCGTAAGTCTGCTCCAGCCCTGCTCTGACCTGCCTGCACTGCTGCTCTGCATTTCTGCTGCAGCCCACCCCTTCTCCCACCCTTTGCTTCTCTGCACCTTGGTCCTTGCTGCTCTCTGGGGTCCTTGACCTTCCCTCAGGTGTGGGGGGCAGGAAGCCCAGGAGAGCTTTTTGTTGGCAGTGGGGCTGACCCACCTCCCTCTTGCTTCATGAATGTCTATAAATAGTTGAGGGGTGGGTGTCAGGAGGATGGAGCTGGGCTCTTCTCAGGATCATCTAGTGATAGGATGAGGGGCAATGGTTGTAAGCTGGAACACAGGAGGTTCCACATCAACCTGAGAAGGAACTTCTTCCCAGTGAGGGTGACAGAGCACTGGAAGGGGTGTTATGGAGTCTCCTTCCCTGGAGATATTTAAGACCCACCTGGATGTGCTCCTGTGTGACTTGGTCTAGGTGATCCTGCTGCGTCAGGGGGATTGGACTGGGTGATCTTTCAAGGTCCCTTCCAATTCCTAATGATTCTGTGATTCTGCCTTCCCCAGAGCTGACCACCTGCAGCACAGGATCCTTCCAGTGCCCGGGTACCTACGTGTGCGTGCCGGAGCACTGGCTCTGCGACGGGAACAAGGACTGTGCAGATGGAGCCGATGAGACCCTTGCTGCCGGCTGCTGTGAGTGCCCAGGGGCCAGTGCTTGGCAGGGCCAGGGGCTGGAGTGGAGTGGCAGGCAGAGAGCTGCCGCTGGGGCAGCCCCGCTCGCTGGGGTCCCCGTCGGCAGGAGGGCGCGGAGTTGGCTGACGGCGGCGACTCCTTGCAGTGTACAACAACACCTGCGACGAGCGGGAGTTCATGTGCAGAAACCGGCAGTGCATTCCCAAGCACTTCGTCTGCGACCACGACGACGACTGCGGCGACGGCTCGGATGAGTCCCCGGAGTGTGGTGGGTGTCTGCGGGACTGGGGAAGGCAGCAAGGGCCGTGTCTCTTGAAGCAGTGGCCCTGGCAGCCACCCTGGGTCTCCTGGGCTCTTGAGATGGGACCGTGGAAGGGTTTGATGTGACCCTGAATTGGGGGGTTGATGTGAGAGCAAGGTGAAGGGGCGCCAGGAGAGGGAGCGTGATGGGTTGGGTGCTGGAGAGTTGCAGGAGGGCTGTCCCTGCAGTCGTGTGGCCAAGCAGCCACCCTGGCACTGAGCAGTTTTGGGGAGAATCATAGAATCATTAGGGATTGGAAGGGACCCTGAAAGATCGTCTAGTCCAAACCCCCTGCCACAGCAGGATCACTTCACTGGAGAAGTTATGGAATCAGAATCACTCGGGGTTGGGAAGGGACCACCTGATCATCCAGTTCCAACTCCCCTGCCATGGGCAAGGACACCCCACCCTAGACCAGGCTGGCCAGAGCCCCATCCAGCCTGGCCTTAAACACCTCCAGGGATGGGGCCCCAAATACCATCCTGGGCAACCCATTCCAGGCTCTCACCGCTCTCACAGTGAAGAACTTCCTCCTCACATCCAGTCTAAATCTACCCATCTCCAGCTTTGCTCCATTGCCCCTAGTCCTCTCGCTACCTGCCATCCTAAATAGTCCCTCCCCAGCCTTTTTGTAGCCCCCTTCAGATACTGGAAGGCCACAATAAGGTCACCTCGGAGAGATCCCAAACCACCGACGTCTGCTGCCTCCTTGCACTCGCAGCCCCTCCCCGAGGCAGGCTGCAGGGTGGTGTGGGCACCCCTGCCATGGTGCTGCTGGCCCCTCGTCACCCCTGGCTGGCTCAGGAAGGTGAGGCACACCGCCTGAGCCCCACCACCCTCCCACAGAGTACCCCACTTGCGGCCCCCACGAGTTCCGCTGCGCCAACGGCCGCTGCCTCAGCAACCGGCAGTGGGAGTGCGACGGCGAGTTTGACTGCCACGACCACTCGGATGAGGCCCCCAAGAACCCGCGCTGCAGCAGCCCAGGTACCCGTGGGGCCACGGTCACAGGGCAGGGCTGCCCCACGCTGGCCACCACCACCAACCCTCCTCTTCGCTCTGCTGCAGAGAACAAGTGCAACGACTCCTTCTTCCTCTGCAAGAACGGGAAGTGCATCCCGGAGGCGCTGCTCTGCGACAACAACAACGACTGCGCCGACGGCTCAGACGAGCTCAACTGCTTCGTCAACGAGTGTCTCAACAAGAAGCTGAGCGGCTGTTCTCAGGAGTGTGAGGACCTCCAGATTGGATACAAGGTAGGGGCTGGGGTGGGGGTCAGCTGGAGGGATGCTCTCCCACCCCCTTCCTCCTCCACAAGTGCTTGTAGCGTGGGGCTTGTCTCTGTCCTGCCCCAGAGGGTCACACATGTGGGCACTCAGCCCGTCCTTTTGTGCTGCTGTGGCATCTGCCCACCTGTCTGCCTGAGCGTGCCTGGAGGTGGCTGTCACGGCCCTGCGTGCGGGCCCTGCTTGTGTCTAACAGCTCTGGGTTGCCTCCTGCAGTGCAGATGCCGTCCCGGGTTCCGGCTGAAGGACGACGGGAAGACGTGCATTGACATCGATGAGTGCTCCACCACCTACCCCTGCAGCCAGAAGTGCATCAACACTCTGGGGAGCTATAAGTGCCTGTGCATAGAGGGCTACAAGCTCAAACCTGACAACCCCACCAGCTGTAAAGCTGTCACAGGTGAGAGCTGGGGGCAGACTTGGAGGTGGGGATGTTTTTCTGGTGACTGTGGGATGCTGCTGGCACTGGTCACTTTGCTCCACAAGGCAGAGTGACTGCACCTCACTGACAAAGGAGAGCTGGGAAGCAGTGGGGTAGAGAGGGTGGCAGGGACTCTAGCTCTGTCCCACTGGCACTCCCCTCACGTGTTTTGTGGTTTCTCTGTGCAGAAGAAGAGCCATTCCTCATCTTTGCCAACCGGTACTACCTGAGGAAGCTCAGCCTGGATGGCTCCAACTACACGTTGCTCAAGCAGGTGCAGGGGGAGCGGAGGGCAGAGTGGGCACTGGGCCCTCATGGCCAGGGTTTTGGGGCTGGAGAGGGGCCCTTGGGTCACGAGAGCTGCCACCTTGGGCGTAGAGGCTCCTGGCTTTGCAGGCCTGTAGAAACAGCAGCTCTGGCTGGGAGTGCGTGAGAGGTCCTGCGTGAGCAGTAGCTCACCGGCAGCAGACCGAGGGTGCAGGTGCTGCAAGGATGAGGAGTCGCACCTGGGGACTCGCTGGGCTTTGTGAAGCCCTTGTGGCCCGTTGCTGGCGGGCGACGCTGTTCCAGCGCTTCTCCTTCCCACCCAGGGGCTGAACAACGCGGTGGCTCTGGATTTCGACTACCGGGAGCAGATGATCTACTGGACAGATGTCACCACGCAGGGCAGCATGATCCGCCGCATGCACATCAACGGGAGCAACGTTCAGGTGGGGGACTGGGGCAGCCCCTTGGGCCCTCCTGCTCTGAGCAGAGAGGCTGCTGGAGGGGCCCTGGTGCCAGCCTGGGCAGCCCTACCACGGGGTCATCACTGGGCTCAGGGCATCAGCCCAGGTTGCTATGGGGATGATGAGGGGTGGTCTCCATACTCCCAGAGCGGTGGGCAGGGCGGGCTGGGCGAAGAGTGAGGCCAGGGAACTGGGCAGGGGCTGGTGCCAGTGAAGGGGGCTGTTGCCCATCCCTGAGGGACCAGATCCCAGCAGGTTTTTTCTCCCCACAGGTTCTTCATCGCACTGGCCTCAGCAACCCCGACGGGCTGGCTGTGGACTGGGTGGGAGGCAATCTGTACTGGTGCGATAAAGGTCGGGACACCATCGAAGTGTCGAAGCTCAACGGTGCCTACCGCACGGTGCTGGTGAACTCGGGCCTGCGTGAGCCTCGGGCGCTGGTGGTGGATGTACAGAACGGGTGAGAGCCTGGGGCACCTGGACCTTCCCTTCTGTGCAAGGACGGGGCTGGAGACCCTCTTGGAGGTTGGGAGATGGGACAAGACTTTCCTCCTCCTCTGTGGGACGCTTGGCCGCTGCTCCTTGTCCTCAGTGCAGCTGCTGCTGTCACTGGGACTGGGCTCAGCCTCCCCCTGCTCTTCTGTTTCGTTCCCAGTTACCTGTACTGGACAGACTGGGGGGACCACTCACTGATCGGCAAGATCGGCATGGACGGCACCAACCGCAGTGTCATCGTCGACACCAAGATAACCTGGCCCAACGGCCTCACTCTGGACTACATCAACAGCCGGATCTACTGGGCCGACGCGCGGGAGGACTACATCGAGTTTGCCAGCCTGGACGGCTCCAACCGGCACACGGGTGAGAGCCGCCGGCCTTCGTGTGGTGGGGGCTTGGGGTCAGGGCCAGCGGCACCGATCGGGCAGGAGCCAGTGCTGCTGGGCGTTGTCCCCAGCCCTGTTGGCTTCAGCCAGGGACAGAGGTTTGTCTGGTGGCTGAGCTGTCCCTGGACGAAGGCTGTGCTGTGGGAGGGGTGTCTCGGGGCAGCCCCTCGCTGAGCCGCCCCCTCCCCATCCCAGTGCTGAGCCAGGACATCCCGCACATCTTTGCGCTCACCCTCTTCGAGGATTTCATTTACTGGACTGACTGGGAGACCAAGTCCATCAACCGAGCCCACAAGACTACCGGAGCCAACAAGACCCTGCTGATCAGCACGCTCCACCGCCCCATGGACATCCACATCTACCACCCCTACCGCCAGCCTGACGGTCAGCCGAGGGGCCAGGGTGGTTGGGAGGGCAAGACCCTGGTGTGCAGAGGGCAAGGCTAGGCAGGGGGTGCGGGGGGGGGCTGTGATGAGCAGGGTCTCGCAACTGGGGGTCTGTGTGCCACCCTGAGGGTCCTTGCCCCGGTGACTCTCAGCCGTCTCCTTACTGTCCCCAGTTCCCAACCATCCCTGCAAGACCAACAACGGGGGCTGCAGCAACCTCTGTCTCCTGTCGCCCGGCGGGGGGCACAAGTGTGCTTGTCCCACCAACTTCTACTTGGGTGGCGATGGCAAAACCTGCATCTCCAACTGCACTGCCAGCCAGGTGAGAGCCAGCCTGCCCCCTGCATGCTCCACACCAGCTTCCAGCCTGCCCCCAGCCTGCCCTCTGCCTTTGTGTGCCTGTGCTCGTGTGCCTGTCCCTCCTGCCCTGGTATCTCTGGGTCCCACCTCCTTTGCTTGTACCTCTGGGTGCCCAGGGGAGCTACTGGCCCTCTGTCCCTACAGTGACCTTCTGCTTGCCCCCTGCCCTCCTGCCCCAGTGGCTGAGTGGGCTCAGGGCTGAGACTTTGCTCCAAGCCAGGACACAGCCTCCTGGGGGTGCCTGGGCAGGGGCACGTGGAGATCAGCTCCCTTGGCAGCGCTCCCCGGGGATGAAGCCTCGTGAGCTGCTCCCTCCCTGCTCTGAGCTGCCCTCACGCCTGCTTCTCCATCACAGTTTGTCTGCAAGAATGACAAGTGCATCCCTTTCTGGTGGAAATGCGACACCGAGGACGACTGCGGGGACCGTTCGGATGAGCCGGAGGACTGCCGTGAGTGCCATGTGGCCATGGCCTGTGGTGGCCCAGCACAGCAGCCACGCTGGCTGGTTCCTGCCAGACCCACAGCAGCTGCCTGCTGTTCAGAGCACCCTGGCACTGCCTGTGCAGCCCCTCCCTGCTTGCCTCTGGCAGGGGAACTACCCCGTAACAGGGCCTGGAGAAGAGATGGGGACAGCCAGCAGCTGCCCTAAGGGCAGGGCTGCCCCTTCACCAGCCCAGGAGCTGGGTTGCTCTGACCCTGCTGAGCACCCCAGAGGAGACAGTGGGAGGTTGGGGTTTGCCCAGGAAAAGCTCCCCAGAGCAAACGTTTCACCCCATCTTATTCACCCTACAGCTGAGTTCAAGTGCAGGCCAGGGCAGTTCCAGTGCTCCACTGGCATCTGTACCAACCCGGCCTTCATCTGCGACGGAGACAACGACTGCCAGGACAACTCAGATGAAGCCAACTGTGGTAGGTTCTCCACCTGCCCTCGCAACCCTCAAACCCCAGCAGCCTCCCAGCAGAGCAGAGATGCAGCGTGTCAGCTCGTGCCTCCTTTCCCAGACATCCACGTCTGCCTGCCCAGCCAGTTCAAATGCACCAACACCAACCGCTGCATCCCCGGCATCTTCCGCTGCAACGGTCAGGACAACTGCGGCGACGGCGAGGACGAGAAGGACTGCCGTGAGTGGGGAGCTGCCAGGGGTGGGCAGCAGGACAGGGCTGAGGAGTTTTGTGCTGCTTTGGGTATCAGCTTCCTGCAGGCTGGCTTCTGGGTGGCCTTGCAGGGCTTTCTCCCCACCTCTGCTCTGCCTCTGCAGGCACTTTGGTTTCCTCGAGTGAAATCCCTAAATCCCTCCGAGCGGCAGCTTCAGTATTTGCTGTGGATTTGCACTGAGCCTCTTGCACAACTGAGGGGTCTTGTGGCTTCTGCCCCGCTGCCCCGCAGCTGGCCGAGCCTTCTGGAGCCACCGCAGAGCTCTGCTCTCCTGGTGGACAGCAGGATGGCCATGAGCCAGCAGTGTGCTCTTGTGGCCAAGAGGGCCAACAGCATCCTGGATGGATCAGAAGCAGGGCAGTTAGCAGATAAGAGAGGTTCTTCTCCCCCTCTACTCCACCTTGGTGAGACCACATCTGGAATGTTGTGTCCAGTTGTGGGCCCCTCAGTTCAAGAGGAACATGGAGCTGCTGGAGGGAGTAGGGCAACGAGGATGATGAAGGAAGTGGAGCACCTCCCTTATGAGGAGAGGCTGAGGGAGCTTGGAAAAGAGGCTCCTGAGGGGTGACCTCATTAATGTCTATAAATCTTTGAAGGGTGGGTGTCAGGAGGATGGAGCCAGGCTCTTCTCAATGTCATCTAGTGATAGGACAAGGGGCGACGGGTGTAGGCTGGAACAGAGGAGGTTCCACATCAATATGAGAAGGAACTTCTTCCCAGAGAGGGTGATGGAGCATCGAAACAGGCTGCCCAGGGAGGTTGTGGAGTCTCCTTCCCTGGAGAAGTTTAAAGCCCACCTGGATGTGTTCCTGTGTGACTTGGTCTAGGTGATCCTGCTGTGTCAGGGGGATTGGACTAGATGATCTTTCGAGGTCCCTTCCAGTCCCTAATGATTCTATGAGGTGACTGAGCACGGCTGGACACTTGCTGCATTGCCTGGAGCATCTTCGTGTCTCTCTGCTCCATGGGATGGCTTGTGTGGGCTAGTGACCAGCACACCCCTGCCCTGCTGCCCCTCCTGACTCCTGTTTCTCCCTCCTGCAGCGGAGGTGACCTGTGCCCCCAACCAGTTCCAGTGCGCGATCACCAAGCGCTGCATCCCCCGCGTCTGGGTGTGCGACCGCGACAACGACTGCGTAGACGGCTCCGATGAACCTGCCAACTGCAGTAAGAGCCCTGCGTGGGGACAGGGTTGCTCTGAGATGCAGGAGCTCTCCCACAGCTGGCTCCTTTCATCTGTCTTTTCCTGCGGGGTGGTGGTTCCCTGCTCGGGGGCAGCGGGTGCTGGTGGCAGTGGCTCTGCCTGATCCACTGAGGTGACTTCTCCTGGGAAAACTGCTTGAAAGGGGGGTCTTGCTCATCCGGTTGGAAGTGGGGCTGCTGCTGCCAGCTGCAGGCTGCTGGCACAAGGTGTTCACCAGCCCCACGGAGAAGGAGATGTGCCTGGCAGCCCCACCAACCCTGTTGCCTCGTTTCACAGCACAAATGACCTGTGGCGTGGATGAGTTCCGCTGCAAGGACTCGGGCCGGTGCATCCCGGCACGCTGGAAGTGCGATGGCGAGGACGACTGCGGGGATGGCTCCGACGAGCCGAAGGAGGAGTGCGGTGAGCAGGCCTGGGGAGATGGACCCAGAGCTCAGCTTGTGCCCCCACCGAGGGTCAGGCAGCCCTGGCACTGTGTGCCCCCTCCACTTCCCCATGTGCCTGGGCCTGGGGGAAGTTTTAGCTGCTCCTCTTGTGAACTGTGTGGGCATGGCCAAGCGGGAGGGAGGCTGGCAGCGGGCACTGCTGTGGGCAGTGCTGATGCCTGGCCCTGCCTCATCCCTCCCAGATGAACGGACCTGCGAGCCCTACCAGTTCCGCTGCAAGAACAACCGCTGCGTGCCAGGTCGTTGGCAGTGCGACTACGACAACGACTGCGGGGACAACTCGGATGAGGAGAGCTGCAGTACGTGCTGCCTTTGCTCTCACGGGAGCTGGCTGTGCGCTGGAGTGGGGAGCGGGTCAGGTCCCCCAGCCCTGTGCCTGCCAGTGCTCCCAGTCAGCATCCAGCTGGGGAGCAGCCTCTGCGCGGGGACAGAGTGCTCCAGGGCTCTGGCCAGCCCAGTCTCGCACTAGAGTCAACTCTCTAAGGGGAGCCCGAGCAGGGCAGGTAAAGGGGAGGAGATGGCTTGTGTGGCTTGTGGGTGCCTCATCCTCTTCACAGTGGGACCGCTGAGCTCTGGTGCTGGCAGCACCCTGCGGAGTGGCGTGGCTTGGGAAGGCAGTGGGGTGCCCGCGCTGGGTTACCCCGTCTCCCCGCAGCTCTCTAGGGCACTGTGTTTTTTTCCTTTCCCATTGATCTCCCGCCGTGGGGTTGAGTTGGTGCCATTTCACCTCATCTTATGTTTTTCTCCATTTTCACACTGTCGTTGTGGGGCACTCAGAGGTAGGTTCCTGCCAGACTCTTTTCACCCCCTGTACAGCCTCTCTAAAGCTAAAGAAGACAAGAAATTCTAGGTGAGGGCAGAGGGGTCGGGACTGGAGAACCCCAGTGAATTTACTGGGCGTCAGCACCAGCGTCTCCCTCTCCACAGCCTGAGAGAGGGTTGAGCCCCGCTAACCCAGTACCGAGGCTCGTGCATGGCTCGTCCTTCGCTCCAAAATCAGTCCCCACCCTGACCCTTCCTGCTCCCTCTGGATACCCTCTGGCTCCCCTCATCCCCCCAGTCCTGTTGGCTTTTGCACCGCAGCTGGAGGAGCCGCCAGCTCCAGCACTCACCCCTGGGACAGTGTGAGGGAAGAGGGTCTCAAAGGCCATCGCAAGCTGCCCTCCTGCAGCTGGGTTTGGCACTGGTGCTGGCCCAGTGTGCACTGAGCTGTGAGGGGTCTGTCCCAGTGCCCTGTGAGGTGGGGGTGGGGGAGTACTGGCCAGGGCACCGCTGCCTTGCCGTCTGCCAGCAGCTCCTGGTGGGGAGGGAGCGAGCCCGTGGGGCTGGTGCTGCCTTGGATGGGGACACAGCCCAGAAGCTGCCAGGAGCAAGTCTGTGTGGTCACAGCACCCTTGAAGGCACCAGTTCCCCACAGGGAGCTGGGAGCCCTGGAATGAGATGGGAAAGGGGCTGGGAGGTGGTAGCAGTCGTTCCTTTCTCTGGCCCTTCCTCTGGCTCTGCTTGCACCCCACCGTGTCCCCTGTGCCCCTTGACGTGTGTCTGTGTCAGCCTGTGCCTGCCCCGAGCTGTTGACCAGGGAGACCTTCTGCCCTCAGAGCCCAGGCTCAGGGGACACCTGTTGTCTGTCCCCAGCACCCCGGCCCTGCTCGGAGAGCGAGTTCTCGTGTGCCAACGGCCGCTGCATCGCCGGCAGGTGGAAGTGCGACGGAGACCACGACTGCGCAGACGGCTCAGACGAGGTAGCGTGCCCTCACCCTGCCCACGAGTCGGGGCTGGGGGACGTCCCTCCCAGTCTGCAGGTGGTTCCCCACTGCCAAGCGAGGGCTGGGCACCCGGTCCCGGGGGGCAGTAGGAGCAGGAGTCTGCCATGGGCAGGGCTGTCCCTGCTGACCTGTGTCTCCTGCCCGTCCCCTGCAGAAGGACTGCACGCCCCGCTGCGAGTTCGACCAGTTCCAGTGCAAGAACGGGCACTGCATCCCCATGCGCTGGCGCTGCGACGCCGACGCCGACTGCATGGACGGCACCGACGAGGAGAACTGCGGCACTGGGGGTAACGGCACCACCGCGGGGCTCCTTTGCCCTCGTGTCCCCTTGTGGAGCCAAGCCCCGGGCGGCCCTCGGCTCTGGCTGACGGGCCGCCTCTCGCCGCAGTTCGCACGTGTCCCCTGGACGAGTTCCAGTGCAACAACACACTCTGCAAGCCCCTGGCCTGGAAGTGCGATGGGGAGGACGACTGCGGGGATAACTCGGACGAAAACCCCGAGGAGTGCTGTGAGTGACGCCACGTTCTCTTCCCTGCCTGCACGCACCTGCCGGGGAGGGGGGACAGTCCCAGAGCTGCCTGGGCACTGCTGTGGGCACCATGGGGGAGGCTGTGGGTACCTCAGGCAGCTCCGCACGTCCCGTCTGGATGGGTTCCCTCAGGGGCAGCTGGTGGGGCTGGAGGTGGCTTTGGAAGAGGCTGAGCCAAGTGTGGGGCTGAGAGGGCAGAGGCTGGCTGAGAAGGGGGATGACCCTCCTGCAGCTGGGCCAGCAACTGGGTGATTGTCTTTGCTTCACGTCTCTGCTGCAGCCTCCGGCGCCTGCTCCCCTTCGTGGGACAGGCCTCTCCGAGCGTGGGCAGAGGCTGAGCAGCAGCTCGTGACAAGTGCGACAGCCTGGCTCTGGCGTCTCCTTTCACCGTCACCGTTTGTCTCTGTTTGCTGGTGCAGTGAAATTCCAGTGTCCCCCCAACAGACCGTTCCGCTGCAAGAACGACCGCGTGTGTCTGTGGATCGGTCGACAGTGTGACGGCATCGACAACTGCGGAGACAACACGGACGAGAAGGACTGCGGTGAGTGGGGCTGCTGTGGACGGGGCAGCGGGTCACTGCTGCCCTCACGCCGGTCCTCACAAAGCCCTGGAGCCAGCCCAGCTGTTGGGCTTTGCTTTGCCAGCAACGTGCCAAGACTGAGGCGGCCGGGGTCCCTGCCTGGCCCCGTCCCGAGGCTCCCGCGGGGCTGGGTGCTTGGGCGCACCGAGCGTCACAGCCGCCCCCTCCGCTCCCGCAGAGTCGCCCACGGCCAAGCCCAAGAGCTGCAGCCAGGACAAGAACGAGTTCCTGTGTGACAACAAGAAGTGCATCAGCGCCAACCTCCGCTGCAATTTCTTTGACGACTGCGGAGACGGCTCTGACGAGGAGTCCTGCTCCCGTGGTGAGTGTCGGGGCACCAGGGTGGGTGCTGGCTGCAGTGCGAAGCCCCGGGTGCTGACAGCCCTTCGCCCCACCCCAGACCACAAGTCGTACGACTGCATGACCAACACCACCATGTGTGGAGACGAGGCCCAGTGCTTTCAGTCACAGTCCACCTCATACTGCACGTGTCGCAGAGGCTTCCAGAAGGTGCCAGACAAGAATTCCTGCCAAGGTACCTCCCCGCCGCTGCGGCAGAGCACTCGGGGTTGGGCCCTCGGGTTCATGGTTGTGGCTTCACAACTGTGGAGGGACTTGGGGGGGCTCCAGAAGTAGTGTCCTAGGGGCACAGAGATGAGGAATGGGGAGAGACAGGGAGCCCTGGGTGGCACAAACGTGGGGAATGGGGAGAGACAGGGAGCCCTGGGTGGCACAAACGTGGGGAATGGGGAGAGACAGGGAGCCCTGGGTGGCACAAACGTGGGGAATGGGGAGAGACAGGGAGCCCTGGGTGGCACAAACATGGGGAGTGGGGACAGACAGGGAGCCCTGGGTGGCACAAACATGGGGAATGGGGACAGACAGGGAGCCCTGGGTGGTGCAGACCCACGTGGGGTTGGCCTTCACTGTACAAGGGTGGCATCCTCCTGGTCCCCCCCTGAGTCCTGTCTCTGGCTGCCCAGATGTCAACGAGTGCCTGCGCTTCGGGACCTGCTCTCAGCTCTGCAACAACACCAAGGGCTCCCACTTCTGCAGCTGCGCCAAGAACTTCATGAAGACGGACAGCATGTGCAAGGCAGAAGGTCAGGAGGGAGTGGGGGGCTGCACAAGTCCTGTGCCTGCCCTGTGCTGCCCTGCAAGACCTGGCCAGTCTTCCCTCCCTGCCTGGCACCTCTGCACTGAGGCAGGCGCTGGTGCCATCAGCCTGTCCTCCCCTGGCAGAGTCTGCCATGCTCCGAGCACCCCCATCCTCTGCCCCCCCAGGCAGCTGGGCTGAGCACCCCCTCCCCACCTCCCCTGCCCACAGCAGCTGCTCCTTTCCCCCCTCAGGCTCTGAGCACCAGATCCTCTACATCGCGGACGACAACAAGATCCGGAGCATGTACCCCTTCAACCCCAACTCTGCCTACGAGCCGGCCTTCCAGGGCGACGAGAACGTGCGCATCGACGCCATGGACATCTACGTCAAGGGCAACAAGATCTACTGGACCAACTGGCACACGGGCAGGATCTCGTACCGGGAGCTGCCGGCCTCTTCCTCTGCCTCCACCGCCTCCAACCGCAACCGACGCCAGATCGACGGCGGCGTCACCCACCTGAACGTGAGCTGTGCCGGGGCACGGCAGGGCGCACCGGAGGGCGGGCTGGCGGCGGCCTCTGCCCTCACCTCTCCCCGCTTTCCGCCCGTCGCAGATCTCAGGGCTGAAGATGCCGCGGGGAATCGCCATCGACTGGGTCGCTGGGAACATCTACTGGACGGACTCGGGGCGGGACGTCATCGAGGTGGCGCAGATGAAAGGAGAGAACCGCAAGACACTGATCTCGGGCATGATCGATGAGCCCCACGCCATCGTTGTTGACCCGCTCAGGGGGTGAGTGGCTCTTTGTGTCTTCCCTCTGCCCAGCCCTCAGCCAGCTTCTTTCCCCTGATCTGTCTGTGGTGGAAGCTCCCTGTGCCCCAGCATCACCCCCCATGTCAGGTCCAGCAGCTGCGGTGACTCTAGGACACTGTGGGGAGAACACGAGAGGGTTTCGTTGCCACTGGGGCATCAGGCTATCCCGCTCTTCCCCTTCTTGCTCCCCTGCTGGTAACAACCTGCCTGTGTCCTTTGCAGGACTATGTACTGGTCAGACTGGGGCAACCACCCCAAGATCGAGACAGCTGCTATGGACGGGACGCTGCGTGAGACCCTGGTGCAGGACAACATCCAGTGGCCAACAGGTGGGCAAAGATGGGCACGAGGAGGGCACAAGGGTTGGCAGCAGGGATGCACAACACACCTGTGCCTGGCTGGGAGCTCTGAGCCCCGTGGCAGGAGTCTGGCGGGGGCTACCGTGCTGGTCACTTGATCGGAAAGGGCTTGGGGTGGGCCGAGGGTCTGAGCCTCACCGGGGCCGGGGCGGGGTGTCCCCTCAGGTCTGGCCGTGGACTACCACAATGAGCGGCTGTACTGGGCCGACGCCAAGCTCTCAGTCATTGGCAGCATCCGGCTCAATGGTACTGACCCCGTGGTGGCCATCGACAACAAGAAGGGTGAGTGGAGCCTGAGCCCTGCCTGGAGGAGAGGGACCTGCTGGGAATAGGGGGTCCCTGGGGTGCCGTCCCGGTACAGCCCAGCTCCCCGGGGCTCCTGACCTGGGCTGTGCCGCAGGACGGGCTCTGCAGCTGGGCCAGGGACACCCAGCAGGGACGGCTTCTCCTCGTCACAAGCTCCGCAGCAGAACTAGAGCCTCCTGTGCCCCCAACACCGTCCCCCTCGTACAGGGTGGGAGGCCTCAAATCCATCCGTCCACTCTTGGCTTCCCCAGGGCTGAGCCACCCGTTCAGCATCGACATCTTTGAGGACTACATCTACGGGGTCACCTACATCAACAACCGCATCTTCAAGATCCACAAGTTTGGGCACAAGGCCGTCACCAACCTGACATCCGGCCTCAACCACGCCACCGACGTGGTGCTCTACCACCAGTACAAGCAGCCGGAGGGTGGGTTCTTGGCCGGGGACCCCTGCGGGCAAGGGAGGTGCCCAGGAGTCTTGGTCTCTCTCTCGTGTGGGGTGCCAGGGGGTGAGGGGAGCGCTGGCAGAGCTTGGGGTCCCCAGCTTCCCTGCCCAAAGCAGGAGGCATCTGGATGGGGATAGTAGGGAGGGCTGGGATGGGAGAGGCAGTGGGGCAGCTGCAGGGCCATGGGGTGGTCACTACCCCCTTCCTCAACCCACACGGTGCCCCCTTGGCAGTGACCAACCCGTGTGACCGCAAGAAGTGCGAGTGGCTCTGCCTGCTCAGCCCCAGCGGCCCCGTCTGCACCTGCCCCAACGGGAAGCGCCTGGACAACGGCACCTGCGTGGTGGTTCCCTCGCCCACCGTCTCCCCCGTCGGTAGGTGGTCGGGAGGAGGAGGAGGAGGCGGCGGCGGCATGGGGGTCCTGCCTGGCGCAGTGCCGCTCACCTCCCTCCCTCCCAGTGCCCACCACCGACACCTGCGACCTGGTGTGCCTGAACGGCGGCAGCTGCTTCCTCAACGCCCGCAAGCAGGCCAAGTGCCGCTGCCAGCCGCGCTACAACGGCGAGAAGTGCCAGATCGACCAGTGCTGGGACTACTGCCAGAACGGGGGCACGTGCGCCGCCTCCCCGTCAGGTGAGGCCGCGGCGGCGAGCCGTGGCGGGGGGGGGGGCGGGGCCGGTGCTGGGCGGTGGGCAAGCGCGCTCACGACTCTTGTTGCCAGGCATGCCGACCTGCCGCTGCCCCACCGGCTTCACCGGGCCTCGGTGCAACCAGCAGGTGTGCACCGACTACTGCCTCAACAACGGCAGCTGCACCGTCAACCAGGGCAACCAGCCCAACTGCCGCTGCTTGCCCACCTTCATCGGCGACCGCTGCCAGTACCGTAAGTGCTGCCTCCCGCCCACCGGAGCGGGGCTGGGCTCGGGGCTGTGCCAGGGAGGCCGAAGTGCTGGCTCCCCTCCCTCCTGACAGATGCTCTCTGGGGCTGAGGGGAGGTTTGGTGCTTCATGGGAGACCAGGGCCACCAGCAGCCCTCTAGAGGGGCCAGTGGTCCAAGGGGCTGCCCGCCCTGACCCCGCTGTCCCCTGCAGGGCAGTGCTTTGACTATTGTGAGAATGAGGGCATCTGCCAGATGATGGCCAGTGGTGAGAAGCAGTGCCGCTGCCCACTGCAGTTCGAGGGCACCCAGTGCCAGGACAACAAATGCTCCCGGTGCCAGGAGGGCAAGTGCAGCATCAACAAGCAGAGCGGAGAAGTCTCCTGCATGTAAGTGCCAGGAACACTGAGCTGAGGGGAGGAAGAGGAGATGAGGACCCGGGAGAAAGCCCTTGTCCCTGCAGCTGGATGGCTGGGCAGTGGCCACAGCTGGGTCTGCAGTTGGGGCAGCTGAGAGGTCTGGGAGACCTTGGGGCCCGGCACGAGGCGGTGGGGCTCTCTGTGCCAGCCCTGTCCCGGTGTCCTGGAAGCTGCTGTGTGGCCAAGAGAGGGAAGAGCCGAGAGCTGCGTGGGGTCCCAGGTGCGAGGTGGGGGGCACAGCACACCAGGGGTGCCTGTGTGCTTGACCCCCTCTGCCCCACAGCTGCCCGGACGGCAAGATAGCGCCCAGCTGCCTGACCTGCGACAGCTACTGCCTGCACGGCGGCACCTGCTCCATCAGCGACAAGACGCAGCTGCCTGAGTGCCTGTAAGCAGGGCTGGGGGCCAGCAGGGCAGGGCTGGGGGCTACAGGTGGGCTGTGTGCCCCCCTAGCAGAGGGAGCATGTGACTGACAGAGCCCTGTCTGTGTGTCCCCCCCACAGCCCCCAGGTCTGTGCCCCACCTCTCCCTTGCCCTCCCCGCATGCCCCTGCTAACCCTGGTGCTCTCCCTGCACCCTCAGGTGCCCTGCAGGGATAACTGGGACGCGCTGTGAGGAGTTCATCCTTGGCGAGCAGCAGAGCAACCGTACGTACTGGGGGGTGCTGGTGCTAACTGGGGGGGCATTGGGGCTTATCCCCCCTTGTGAAGCTGGGGATGCCCCCTTGGGCCAGAGCTGGACCTGACCACATGCACCTCCTCCCACAGGAACAGCCTCCATCGTCATCCCCATCCTCCTGCTGCTCATCCTCCTCACCGTTGTGGCTTTTGTCTGGTACAAGTGGAGGATTAAAGGGTGAGTCAAGGCCATGGGGCACCAGGAGGGAGCATTGCCCAGCCAGGGAGGAGACCCTCCTTGCGGGCCCTGCCGGTCTCTGTTGTGTGGGGCAGACGAGCGGGATCACCGGTGGGGCAGGGGCTGACCCTCCGTCGTGCACCCTCCCCAGTGCCAAGGGCTTCCAGCACCAGCGGATGACCAACGGTGCCATGAATGTGGAGATTGGGAACCCCACCTACAAGATGTACGAGGGGGAGCCTGACGACGACGTAGGGGAGCTGCTGGACGCAGACTTTGCCCTGGATCCTGACAAGGTGAGGAGCTGGGCTGCCTCCTCGGGCACGGAGGGGCCACGCCAAAGTGGGGGATGCAGAGGGGGCTCATGCCAGTGTTTGGGGGTACATTGCTGCGGCAGCATCCGGGTGCAGGGCAGGCCGGTGAGCTCCAAGGAGGTCGCCAAGGCGTCGGGGGCTGGAGGCTGCCCGGGNTGGGGGGTGGTGCCCGGGGCTGGCACGGACAGCCAGTGCAGGGGGCGGGCGGGCGGGGGGCCAGGGGAGCCAAGAGCCACTGTATAAATGTACAAATGAAGGATTATTACTTTTCTATGTGAGCAGTATTATTCCCCTGTATATTGCCCGGTGCCAGGCCGCGACGCCTCTCCTTGCCACAGCCGGCTTTGGTTTGTTTCAAATCTCTTTACTTTAGGCCCCACCACCTCCCTCCCTCCCACCCGCGGGACGAGCTGGCATCCCGCAGCGGGGACGGGCGCCGCAGTCGCGTTGCGGCGACGNGGAGGGAGCATTGCCCAGCCAGGGAGGAGACCCTCCTTGCGGGCCCTGCCGGTCTCTGTTGTGTGGGGCAGACGAGCGGGATCACCGGTGGGGCAGGGGCTGACCCTCCGTCGTGCACCCTCCCCAGTGCCAAGGGCTTCCAGCACCAGCGGATGACCAACGGTGCCATGAATGTGGAGATTGGGAACCCCACCTACAAGATGTACGAGGGGGAGCCTGACGACGACGTAGGGGAGCTGCTGGACGCAGACTTTGCCCTGGATCCTGACAAGGTGAGGAGCTGGGCTGCCTCCTCGGGCACGGAGGGGCCACGCCAAAGTGGGGGATGCAGAGGGGGCTCATGCCAGTGTTTGGGGGTACATTGCTGCGGCAGCATCCGGGTGCAGGGCAGGCCGGTGAGCTCCAAGGAGGTCGCCAAGGCGTCGGGGGCTGGAGGCTGCCCGGGGGGAGAGCAGCAGCCGCCGGGTCTGTAAGGAGCTTGTGGCGGGGCGGGAGGTGCCGGTGCCTTCTCTCAGCTGCTGCCCCTCCCCGCAGCCCACCAACTTCACCAACCCCGTCTACGCCACCCTGTACATGGGCGCCCACAACAGCCGCAACTCGCTGGCCAGCACGGACGAGAAGCGGGAGCTGCTGTCACGGGGCGCAGACGACGACCTNCGAGCTGGCATCCCGCAGCGGGGACGGGCGCCGCAGTCGCGTTGCGGCGACGAGCCCCGCTGCGGCCAGGGCTGGCGGAGGAACCGGGGTTACGGCCACGTGGAGCTCGGACAGGAGGGCGGCAGACAGCAGGGGTGGCCGCGCAGCCCTTGGCTCTGGGCTCCCTGTGGCTCCCTTCTCCGGGGACCCCTTTTCCTTCCCCACCACCACATCTGCTGCTCCCTGGGTCCTCCGTTCTCCTGCAGCTTGGTCTCTGCAAGCCTCCCTCGGCCGCCCGTTACCCCCTTTTCCCCCCCGACCCGACACCAATCCCCACTCTCCTTCTCTGCCCAACTGTTACAGGGGACAGGGACAAAGGCCCCCCTGCTGCCCCCCAGCCCCACTGGGGTGCAGAGGGTCCCGGGAGGGCCCGGCCCCGCAGGCTCTCGCTCTGGCTTGCCGCCCGCTCTCCGACATGCACATTTTTTAACCGGAGCAGACCGACCCGTGGAGATGACTTTAGCTTTTATAGTAGAAATAAATAAACGCATGTGGGGGGGAGGGCGGGGGGCGACCCCATCCTTTTGCTGGGGGGAAATGTTTTAATAATTTTTGCTGGATTACTTTACAACTAAACAAAACAGATATTGTTATAAATAAAATTTTTAAAAACTGAAGCGCCGCAGGCTGCTGCTTGGTGGGAAGGGCAGTTGCTGGAGGGGGCCATGGGGGGAGCATGGGCACCAGTGCCAGCCAGTGACACTCTTGAAGCCCAGAGGAGCATCAAGGCCCTGGGGAGCGGCGGGGAGGGTGCCAGGATTTGGGGGTGGTGTACGGCGGGACCTCGGGCAGGGAGCAGGGAGGGTGGGCCAGGCATCTGAGCTGGGTGCTGCAGTGCCCATGCCAGGGCATGTTGGCACCTGCGGGGTGGGGGGCACACATGTGTGTGACAGCTCCCAGTTGATGGGGCTTCTCCTGGGGCACCTCCCAGGGCACCCCGAGCTGCTGCAGCCATCACTATGTTGGCTCTTTTCTTCCCGGTGAAAACACTCCGAGACACCTAGGAACTGAGCAGCGGGCACAGGGCACAGAGCACCGGGCACAAGGCAATGAGCACCGAGCCCAGGGCAATGAGCACGGATCACCGGGCACAGGGCACCGCGCTCGTTCACGGCAGCCGCCACCAGGTGGCGCCACAAGCCTCGCGAAGGAAGCGGGAGGGCTCCACGCGCCCCCCGTGTTTCCCCCTCCAGGTGCCGTCTCCCCCCGTTTCCTTCCCCCGTGTCCCCCCCCGTACCCCCCAACCTCCGACCCCCCGCGCACCAGCACAGGTCTCCGTCCCGCAGAGCCTCTCCCGCGGCGGGGGGAGTGTTCGAGGGTTACGAAGCAGCTGAGCGAGGGGGGGGGGGCTG